>JALBCR010004154.1:305000-310000 GCA_030710515.1 Abscondita cerata
TTACTTAAGGCCTTTTGGGTTTGTGTTTTTTTTATTTTTGTCACATTTTCCTAGATTTGTTTGTTGTCTTTTTTTCTGGTTTGTGTTTGATTTGGCGTATTAGATTTTAAGTTAAACTTGTTGATCTCCTGTTGGTCGGTTTTATTTCTTTTTTTTGTACCCAACAGGTCGCGCCTTGTTAGAGAACAATCTGATTTTTTATAGTTCTTCAAAGACCCCCGCAACTCTCCGGCAAAATCGGACACTGCTGATCTAACTACTATAAATATTTTATCCTCTACGAACTTAGTTCGCTACATTAAGCCGAATTTCTTTTAGTTTTTTTTCTAGGTTGCTCGGCTAGAGCCGTCGCTTCTTTTTGTTATTTTGTAAACAACAACCGTTTCAAATTATACAATGATCGGAAATTGTCTCTTTGTCATTGATTATCCAATCGTATGTTGTTTGTTAGGCGGTTTGCCCTAGTTAGCGATATGTTTCTTTGATGACCGATAGACGTCATCGTTTGTTCTCTAATTGCTCTCACCATAAAGGTGGCTTTAAGTTTGAATGACTTAAAATTTTATTAAAAACACAATATTTATAAACTAGATAAAATTAATATTAAATTAAACGATTACATACACAAAGGTTCCAAAATCTATCAGAACGACCGATATTTCGTTTCTCATTAGAACTAATAAACCAATATGAAGTTAATATAAATATTAACAATTTTTAATTTCTTTCGACTAAGTAACCAACAAATGTAAATATTTTAAAATTTTGAAGTTTATTTAATTAACTTCTTTTAAATGTTAATTTTTAAGATACTTTATATTGACTACCAATTTAAGATGTTATTAACTATGTATGTATACCTTTCATGACAATAGATCTAAAAAAAACAAAACTAATGATTAAAACAGATTAAAATTTTTGATTATGTATAACAAAAGTTTTAATTTATAAAAGGAAATGAAAATTTGGGTAACCTATATTTTGTTTATAGAATTAAGAACTTCAAGGATAACTTCCACCTATAAATATAGTTTAATGTCATTTTCAAATCATTTCGCAATAATGTTTTTACAAAACGTATTACTATTCGTGATGTGTATTGTTACATCTTACGCATTTGTAAGATAAATCGATAAAAGTGGTTGCTTTCTTACCGAAAATTATTTTAGCAAAATTCTTACGAAGTCAAACAAGAGCGTTTTGATACCGAATTTTACGATCCAAAAGTGATAGACATTTACTCCGGAGTATACAAGTACAACAGAACAACTAACTCAATTAACATTACTTTTACCTTTAAAAACGACTTAACCGAAAAAGATATGGTAAGAATTTTGTGTGTGTGACTGATTAAACAACACTATTTTTAAGTGCATTGTCAAAGGATACAAATGGATGAGCAATCAATATCGGTTAGATATTCTACAATTCCAATATTCAATTAAAAACGTGATTGGAATAAAATATTTTGACATTGGAAGATTGTTGCACGAACACACTACTCCACCGTTAGAATGGCCTCTTCAAACAGGCGTAAGAATTAAAATTGTATAAATTTTGTTTTTAAAATATTAAAGTCTCAGGTTACCTATAGAATGAGGGATTGGATACCTGAGAGTAGTCAATTTCCACCAGGGATGCCGGAAGGAAAATGGAAACTTTCTTTGAATTTTTTGATAGGTGACAAAACTCCATTTGCAATCGTAAACTGGTATATATCTTTGGAATACAAAGTCAAAATGCAAGAAAAACGTTAATCAACACCTTACACTAAGTTGCAGTTAAGAAAAACATCAGTAGGAATAAGTAACATTCAAAAACTGCATTATTTAAAATCGTGCCTTGTAGGGGACGCGGCTCAAATAATAAACTCGTTAGCAACTTCAGAAAATAATTATTTAATAGCGTGGGACTTATTAATTAATAGATTTCATAATAAAAAAGTAATAATAAAAACGTACGTAAATTCATTATTCTCATTACCAACATCCACGAAAGATAATCCAATATCGTTACGTCAATTAATTGATAAAGTTGTATTGAATTTAAAGATTCTTAAAAGTCTACGTTTACCTTCAGACTAATTGGATGTTCTTATGGTATCTACATATTATAGTTAATGAACTCGATTATGTTACCGCGCGCGATTGGGAAACCTCGATCAAAACAGATATTCCTGTCTTAAATGATTTACTCGAATTTTTAAAGCAAAAGTAACAATTACTAGAGACGCTTCAGTTTGATAGAAACCTAAAATCATACCCGACCCAATTTACAAAACCTCATTTTCACAATTTTAACTCTCTATCGGTTAATGTATTAACTATAGTTTATTTGCTGAAAAATGTAACATAAGAGATGAAGTCGTAAAATAAAAGCCACTTAGAAGGCGACCGATAGTTGTATTCAATATGCACCTGAAATGCAAAGTAAAAACAAGTTCTACAAGGATGTATTGATATCTAGTTAGCCTAGACCAGTTCCTTGCATAAACAAAATATTGCGTTACCATAGCAAGGCACGATAACTTATTAGAAGTGTCAGTGTAAAGTTTGACGTCAAAAAAGTAAACCAGAGTCACGCAATAAATTAAATGAAAAAAGATGTCCACCGAAATTGTGAAAATCGAAAAATTGGAGTATTGAGCCATCATCAAGTACCTGTATTTAAAAGGGTTAAGAGGTAAGCATATTTACGAAGATATGTTTAATACCCTTGGTGATCAATGTCCTTCGTATGCGACTGTCAAAAATTGGAATGCAAGCTTCAAAAGAGGTAAATTTTCCATTGAAAATGATGACCGATCGAGAAGGCCAGTTTCTGTGTCAGTCTCCGAAAATATCGATGCAGTTCATGACATGATTTTATCAGACCGTCGAATTGGGCTAAAACGGATATCTGAAATACTCAATATTTCTTACGAACGCGTTCATCATATGGTTCACGTCAATTCGGACATGAGAAGAATTGCTGCAAACTGGATCCCCAAATGTTTGAATGTTGACCAAAAGAGTGCAAGGGTAGAAGCATTGCGTTCGATCTTTGCTTGATTTGAAAACGATGTAGACTTCTTCAACCGAATTGTTACTATAGATGAGACTTGGATACATTTCTACGATCCAGAAACAAAGCAACAATCGATGGAATGGCGACACTATGGTTCTCCAAGACCTAAGAAGTTTTGTGTCCAAAAATCTGCTGGAAAAGTTCTTGCTTCAGTTTTTTGGGATTGCCATGGAGTAATCATGATTGATTTTTTTGATAAGGGTAGAACAATAACTGGAGATTACTATTCGACATTACTGACCACTCTACTGAATTACTAGAACACCCCCCCTTATTCACCCGATTTGGCTTTGTCCGACTATCACCTCTTTCCTCAACTGAAAAAAGTTTAAAAGGTCGTACATTTTCTTCCAACAAGGAAGTAATAGAAGCTGTGGAGGTCTGGTTTGCAGAGCAGAAGAAACATTTTTTTGAAAGGTCTAAAGACGTTGCAGGTTTGCTGTAATAAATTTATCCAATTAAGAGGAGAATATGTTGAGTAATAAAATATTTTGACATTGAAATTTTGTTTGGTTCTATAGTAGGCTAAGAATTTTCAATATATCCTCGTATACGGGCAAAAGTTGGTTAAAACAAACCTTATTAAATTTGACAACAATAGAACAATAAGTTTCAACTACCTAAAGGTCAGCGGTTCTCAATATTTTTTAGTGTTTTATTTGTTACAAACAAAATTTGATTTATTAAATTTTGCATTTTACAACAAAATTGAACAATTGAAACAACCAAAAATGATAAATAAAAACTGCGCAATAATGTCCCTAAACCCTTTCTTAGATAAAGATAATTTATTACGCGTGGGGTGGAGGTTACATAATTCTGATCTATCATTTGACGCTAAACATCAAATAATTTTACCAAAAAATATTACAATTTTGATTATAAGCGAAGAACATAATCGATTGTTACATGCGGGACAATTAACAGTTTTAAACTCTCTAAGACAGACATTCTAACCCATCTCTGGTAGAAATCAAGTAAAAAAGTTTTAAGAAAAGCGTTAAATGCTTTTAATTAAACCCAATTCAGCAGAACAAATAATGGGTAATTTACCTAAACACGGTTTTACCTCTGCAAGACCATTTATTCATTGTGGTGTAGATTACGCCGGTCCACTGATGTTAAAAGAAGGAAAGCGTCGTAATCAAAGTTTAATTAAATCATATGCAGCATTATTTATATGTATGTCTACAAAGGCTGTACATATCGAATTAGTTAAGAATTTAAGTACTACCTCATTTTTAAACGCGATAAAAAGATTTATATCACGTAGGGGACACGTTTCTGATTTTTATTTTGACAATGGAACAAATTTTGTTGAAGCTCAACGAGAGATTTCAAAGTTTTTAAAAGATCGTCTCTTTCAAGAAAAAATTATTTTACCTTTAACCGATGATAAAATCAATCAATCATCAAGGTGGCCTGTGGGAGTCAAGTATTAAAATCATGAAAAATTATTTGAAACGATAATTGGTAATTCAAACTTAAACTTTGAAGAGATGTATACGGTTTTAACTCGAATTGAAGCGTGCATTAATTCCCGTCCTACATGTCCTCTGAGCAATGATCCACTGGTTTGAACTCTCTATGTCCGAGTCATTTTCTTATTGAAAACGTTATTACGGCACCCGTAGAAGGAGATGTGACATATTTAAAGATGAACACATTATCATGATGGCAACTCATAGAACGTTTACGATAGCATTATTGGAAACGTTGGCAACATGAATACCTCAACCAACTACAGCAGAGATCCAAATGGCAAAAGGTTCAAGACAACATAAAGGTTGGCGAAATGATTGTAATTAAAGAAAACAATCTTCCTCCTCTTCAGTGGCTACATGGAAGAGTAGTGAAACTACATAGTGGTCGTGATGGAAAGGTGCGTGTAGTTACTATTATAACAAAAAATGGATTAATAAAACATGCAATTA
>JALBCR010004154.1:315000-505000 GCA_030710515.1 Abscondita cerata
TCGGAAGTAATCGTATTTTATAATGGGACGAATGGTGGCGTGGATGCTTTAGACGAAAAGTGCACCATATACTCTACAAGTCGACGAAGTAACCGTTGGCCTCTTGCAATTTTCTATACTCTACTCAATATTAGTCTCGTCAATGGGTATGTAATATTTTCTAGTTTTCCTGGAAATTCCACACAAAAAGGACTGATTACATTAAGTTTCTAGCTAAAGAACTTGTAGAACCTCAACTAAACGCAAGGTTGCTCAACAGTCATCTTCCCCATGAGTTGCGGCTAAATATAGCACGTATCCTAAAAAAACCCATTGGTACCAGACACCAACAACCTTTGGAAAAACAAGTTAGGTGTGGTAAATGCCCAAGAAGTAAAGATAAGAAGACAAGATTCACTTGCGCTGACTGTAACATTCCTATTTGCGGTAACTGCATTGTGTGTCGTTGTGTGGATTGTACCGAATAAGGTCTTGATAAAAACTACTTTTGATTAAACTTACTACAATATTTTTTGACATATACTTTTTTCGAGACTTCTTTAGTTATTAGAACGTATTAGTTTCCTTTTTGCGATATATTTACTAGCTTGAATAAAAGATTTGTATTCCCACTGTATAACTTTGCAATGTTTAATGCAACTAATGTAACCTAAAGACAAAATAAATTATTCAGTATTTTTACTTATTGTTTATTTTATATATTGTCATTTAATATAAAAAGCTATTAAAAAACTTTTTCATAGTTATGTCTTTCTCAAAAACGGCATTTTTTAATGGGGTTCATTAAACCCCACCTCACCAGTTACGCTTCAAAAAAGTGACCTCACCAGCTACGGGTTAATTATATATTTTCTGAGTTTTTGTGTTTATTATTTGGTTTAGCTACCATAAACCCTTCCGTTTCTGGAAACAAATTTGTTGATGTAAGCCATTTATTTGACTCTATTTTGTTTACATAAGTATGTTCTTAGATAATGACGATATTTACCGTAAAGTGTTTTTTTTTTCAGTTTTCCAGTTTTCGATTTTTTGTTTTTTGTGGTTCATTATTTTATTGTATGTTTTGCGAATTTGTGTCGTCGCTTAAATTTAGTAGAGTGTGATTGAAATCGTGAAGGACTTTGTAAATAGTACTTGTGTAGACTTTGTGTAGAAAAATAATCTTAACTTCAAGATTTGCTTGTCCCAAACGTAGTAGATGTCTAAAACCTTTTCATCCGTTATGATTTTTTAAATTGAGTCTTTCTCCAGCATGTTTAGGGTGCAAGTAGTTGTAATGTGTAAGGATAGTGCGCTCGAATTGCTCTATATCTGTTTTTGTTAATTTTATTATTCTGAATAAACAGTTTATTTATTATTATTATTATTTAGTTGACCCTGGATTTGGTTAAAATAAATGTGAATCTTTTTCAAACTGAAAAATGTGTATTAGAGTTCCTAAAAAAATTAAGTTCTTACCAACTTTATTTCAAAAATATATATTAGCTAAAGCAATCAATATCTGCAAGACAGTTCTATTAGTCTAATGGGACAAAAGGATGTGGGCAAAGGTTCTGGAAAGAAAATGGGTTGTATTCAATTGTTTTCTACCTTCTAAATACTTATTAGTAGAAAATCAAAATTTTCGTGTAATTTCCACACAGTCTTGAGAATGATTTTCCTGATCATATGCAAAAACATCAAGTAGATTTGGTTTTGACTATAAAGCGAATCAAAGTTGAAAATATTTTAATATTTAATGTTAAATAATCAGGCTGATTAAATTGATACTTTTATTTTCTTATAAAATATGTACTTCTGTTGATCTAGACTACTAACTCATTTTATTATTTGTTTATAAAAATATTTTTTTTGTTGATGTACAACCTTAATAGCATATTAGCACGTCTTAAAATAAACAAAATTTAAGGAACGGTTGATGTATTAAAAAACATTTAAATACTAAAATCTTTAAGCAAAACGTTGTTAACTTTAAATAAACATTTAATTAACAAAAATTTTTGCCAAACTTTTTCCTCTTTGAAAATTTAAGAATTTCACAATTAATTTAAAATTTCAAATTTAATCTATTTTATAATTCCAGTTCTTATCAAGTTTGTTTTGTCTTTTTATTACGTTATCCTCGTAATCAATCATTTAAAATTTGCACTTGAAAAATTTCTCTGTCTTTCTAGGCGAACTGATTACTTCTCAACCTTATCGAATTTTCAATTTCGTGTCAATTTAAAACAGAAGAAAAAAGATATATTGCATTCTCGAAAAGTGTGGCGATTTTTTCTTAGACAGCAACGGACATTCTTAAAAAGTATTGAAGCAACTGCGAACTTTAAAACTAATGGTATTAGGTATGCCAAAAAAGTGATGTATATGAATGAGAAACCTTATACGAAGTAAAATTGATATGTAGTATCTCGTATAAATTAAATTAAATTTACACTTTTTAAAATGAAAATGTCGGACATGGAGTACTTAATAAAATTACGTAGTCCTCCCAAGTGTATTAGATTTTATTACTTTAAAAGTCGTTTTATGGACTGGCTTCGAAACGTGGTAAATAAAAATTAATTAAAAATAAATAACTCTTTGTTAGGTTGTGTTATGTGCAATAAGCGCTTAAAGTAATTATTGACAATAACATTTTTATTATGTTAGGTGTTGTTTGAAGTAGTTGTTTAAGTAATACGCAATTAATAAAAATAACAGAGAAAGTTGTAAATTTCCACTTAACGTAGTAGGTTGGTGGCGAATTTTGAATTTTCCTATTTTTTCTTTAACTCTCAGGACGCGCTCTTTAGCAATCAATCACTTACAAGCACGTTGTGGTGTCAAAATGTATGGTGCCATAAATATCTAAATAAATAATCTATAACTCATGCAACAAAATATAACAAAACCAATATGACATTCAAAAGACTATAATCCCGAAGAGTATGATAGTTAAGAATCTACGTAGCTTACGGAAATTAAATATGTACAGGGTGTTTCATTAAGGCTGGCCACTGGTCACTTCTCAGAAACTAATGGACATAAAAAAGTAGGGAAAAAATTCATTATAAAAGTGGCCACGAAAAAATTATTTTTAAGTTCCGTAATTCGTCGCAAAAGGGCGCAATTGAAATTTAGAAGAGAAAGGTAAGTACTTTTAACTGTCGTATTCATTGGTACGCGATAGTTTCTAATAAAATTGTTAGAGAGCGCAATAATACCAGTTTTTTTGATTTTATTCAAAAAAATTAAATCATACGGTATAATTATGACATCATAAGCGAAAAGTAGATTTGTAACAAAAAACGTAAGTAACGCAATTTGATATTTTTTTTCGTTCCAGAGTTTCGATTTCGGCTCGTGAAATTGAATTTATTGCAATTTCAATTCAGTGAATCATATCCTCTTGAGTAGTTAGTTTCATTTTGTAAAAAATTCTTCCCCACAAGTAAAAATCTAATATAGTTAAATCCGGGAATCTAAGTGGCCACGGAATCAAACTACCCCTTTCGATCCAGCGATTTGGGTATCTAACATTTAAGAAATCACGGACTTTTCGGAAATAGTGTAAGGGCATCTATCATGTTGATTCCACATGGATGCTCTTACGTCAAGGGAATGGCTTCTAAAAAGTCATTTTGTAAAAAGTTTAAATAAGATTCACTATTTGGTGTCCATCAAAAACAAATGGTCCGATAATTCTGACACTTAAAACACCACACCACAAATTTACACTCCATTTGTTTGGTGATCTACTTTGCGCATCCAATGAGGATTTGTTTGCGACCAATAATGCATATTGTGCAAATTAACTCTGCCGCAGCTACTAAAAGTAGCCTCATCGGTTCTTTTATGGAAAGGAAATCTAAGATTTAAGAATTTTCACTACACATGTCTCTCAGCCAATAGCAATAGTCAAAATCAGTGTCTGATAAAGCCTGGTGTAAAACTAGATGATAAGGATGCAGCTTAAAATCCCTTTGAACTTCTGAACACAGAAGCAACACTTACACCTAGTTTGTGGAAATCTCCCTTATGCTTACTTGAGGTTCCACTTCTACGTATGCAAGAACATTAATACTATTGTCTTCATTTCTTATGGAACGTCTTCTGATAGGAACTGGATTAGGTCGTACAATTCCTGTTTGTCTTAAACGTGTTGACATTCATTGAAATACTTTTCTAGTGTAATGCCTTTGATCAGGATACATGATTGCGTATTTCCGTCTACTTTCCGCTTATAATATCATAATTATACCGTATGATTTAATTTTTCTGGATAAAATCAAAAACTGGTATTGCAGCGTAAAAAATTATTTTTTTTTGGCAATAACTGTGTAACAAGCACAGATATCGAGTTACGGTTTTCTGGTTCTTTCTTGCAAATTTAGTCTTCCCGATTATGATGTCATAATTATACCGTATGATTTAATTTTTCTGAATAAAATAAAAAATCGTTTTAAATCTGGTTCATTATTACAAATTATCGCGTGTCAACCAATACTACAGTTAAAAATACTTACCTTTCTCTTTTAAACAAGCCTAGTTTTACTAAAATCGGATAAGTCGTTTAAAAACTATTTAAATGATTACATTTCCAATAGCTTTCCCACTTATATTAAGATCGTTACATCAATGAGCCTTAAACCAAAATGATGAAGAATTGTCTAAGATTTCTAACAATGTTACCAAAGGTATGCATTAATGTGGGATTTTTGAAAAATTTAGAATTTTATTTTTTAATTTTCAATTGCGCCTCTTTGCGATGAATTACGTAACTTAAAAATAATTTGGATTATTTCGTGGCCATTTTTATAATAAATTTTTTTCCTTATTTTTTATATTCACTAGTTTCTGAGATATGTCCGGTGGCCAACCTTAATGAAACACGCTGTATATAAAAAAACAAACCAAAAAATATTTTAGGTACAAGATTAAGCAAAAAAGTTTACTTGCCTAGTTTTTAGAATTCGCAGGCAGGCGTCGTGGTTCAGTCATTAATAGATATTTGAGATTGTTAGCTGATGAAAAAGTATTTAACGCCTCTTTTTTTTTCAACCTTCTTTTTTTCTTTTCTCTCTTTTTTTCCCTCTGTTTTTTTTTTCCCCCTTCCCCTACGCACATGTTATACGAGGATGTATTGATATCTAGTTAGCCTAGACCAGTTCCTTGCATAAACAAAATATTGCGTTACCATAGCAACGAACAATAACTTATTAGAAGTGTCAGTGTAAAGTTTGACGTCAAAAAGTAAACCAGAGTCACGCAATAAATTAAATGAAAAAGATGTCCACCGAAATTGTGAAAATCGAAAATTGGAGTATCGAGCCATCATCAAGTACCTGTATTTAAAAGGGTTAAGAGGTAAGCAGATTTACGAAGATATGCTTAATACCCTTGGTGATCAATGTCCTTCGTATGCGACCGTCAAAAATTGGAATGCAAGCTTCAAAAGAGGTAAATTTTCCATTGAAGATGATGACCGATCGGGAAGGCCAGTTTCTGTGTCAGTCCCCGAAAATATCGATGCAGTTCATGACATGATTTTATCAGACCGTCGAATTGGGCTAAAACGGATATCTGAAGCACTGAATATTTCATACGAACGCGTTCATCATATGGTTCACGTCAATTTGGACATGAGAAAAATTGCTGCAAAATGGATCCCCAAATGTTTGAATGTTGACCAAAAGCGTGCAAGGGTAGAAGCATCGCGTTCGATCTGTGCTCGATTTGAAAACGATGTAGACTTCTTAAACCGAATTGTTACTATGGATGAGACTTGGGTACATTTCTACGATCCAGAAACAAAGCAACAATCGATGGAATGGCGACACTCTGGTTCTCCAAGACCTAAGAAGTTTCGTGTCCAAAATCTGCTGGAAAAGTTCTTGCTTCAGTTTTTGGGATTGCCATGGAGTAATCATGATTGATTTTTGGATAAGGGTAGAACAATAACTGGAGATTACTATTCGACATTACTGACCACTCTACGGGAAAATATTAAAGAGAAAAGACGCGGAAAGCTATCCAAAGGTGTTTTGTTTTTGCAGGACAACGCCCCTGCACACAAATCTCATGTTGCCATGCAAAAATTCGTGATTTAGGTTTGAATTACTAGAACACCCCCTTATTCACCCGATTTGCTCCGTCCGACTATCACCTCTTTCCTCAACTGAAAAAAAGTTTAAAAGGTCGTACATTTTCTTCCAACAAGGAGGTAATAGAAGCTGTGGAGGTCTGGTTTGCAGAGCAAGAAGAAACATTTTTTTGAAAGGTCTAGAGACGTTGCAGGTTCGCTGTAATAAATGTATCCAATTAAGAGGAGAATATGTTGAGTAATAAAATATTTTGACATTGAAATTTTGTTTGGTTCTATAGTAGGCTAAGAATTTTTCAATATATCCTCGTAAACAAAATTTATAAATTATAATAAAAAAAAAAAAAAAATTGACGGCAGATGAAAGTAGATTCATAAACGAGACAATGTTAAGATAATTTCCCAAATCCTATAAAAAGCATTTTTTGGACATATACAAAACTAGTTATCAGAGAATTAAAAATTTTTTGCGTAGGAATTTGTTTTTCATACGTGAAGGTTGGCATGAATGATTAAAGAAGAGTAATAAATTTAAATATACTTACCAACGAGTCGCTATAATAATTTAACTGTTTTTGGATTACGACTTGTTGACTATTTTTCAATTTTAAGACGCGTTTGCGTCTCTAACACGTGACACTCCTAATGCCAAAATAATTCTTAACACAGGGTGTACCAAAATTTGTTAACAAACGTCGAAAATCTTGCTACAAGAGGTTGTTAATGAAACAGTAAAAAAACGTAATCGGTTTTATACATGCAATGCTTGTATTTATTTTTTCAGGGTTTAAAAAATCTTGTCATGAACGTTGAATCAGAAAACATCTTTGATATCACCAAATCAGAAATCTACAGCGCTTTTAAGAAAATAAAAAACAATAACAAAATGTGTCTAGAAATAGAAAATATACCTACAATCTGGAACAACTTAATAACGATGCTACTTCACAAGAAAGAGGAAACCTACAGATTCATCAGCCTTTTGAACCATCTGTACAAAATATTCACCCAGATAATCATCACCAAGCTGGAGAGGAAGCTAGATTTTTATTAGTCTAAGGAGCAAACCGGATTTCGTTCAAACCCCAGTCAATAGAGCAAAAATAGTTATATTTTTGATAAAATTATTTTTCGATAAAGGGCGAAAATGCATGCAAAGATAATTAAAATTGACCAAAAACAAACAAGCGGCGGAGTGGTGTGGGTACACGTCCACTAGCGCCCTTTAAAGGGATTGCGAATATAAGCACGCGGCTAGCGGCCGGGTATCCCAACCACTCCACCGTTTGCTCGTTCTTGGTCAATTTCAGTTATCTTTACATGCATTTTTTGAGTGCTAAATATGATTTTATGAAAAAATTGGACCACCACACGAGCATTCAGCCTCTATATATTGCATTGAAAAATGTAAATTGCATTTATGCCTAAATTAATTGCACGACAGTTACAGGGTTTTGCACACATTAAGTACTACAACCTTCTATTTCTCGAAAGATTTGCGTTTTATTTCAAAAAATAACTGATGACAAAAAACGCAAATATTCCACTTTTTTCGATTTTTTTTGGAAAATTATTATCCGATCAAGTTGATTCATTAATTTTCCCTCAATTAAAAAAAGGATGAAAAAACACGTTTTTTTTTGCTTTTAAATGGAATATAACGACAATTTATTTTTGGTATATTACAATACTATAAGGTACTTTATACTGTTTACGATTACATGGCACAGGCGGTATCCTACTATTATTTATGTCAAAAATGTGTATCTATTTACTGCACCACCACCTACAATGTATTAAAATTATAATCGAAAAAGCAATTGAATATAATAGACTGCTTGTTTTGTTATTCGTAGATTTCCAAAAATCATTGGGCACCGTGGGGATGACTGTTAACCTGTAAACCAATAGCATTCAACAACTATACAAAATGTCACTGTAAAACTCCATAAAATCACCAACAAAGCAAAGATTTAACAAAGAATTAGGCAAAGAAACACTTTATCTACAAAAATATTTATTACGGTATTACAGCACGCACTGAATATGACAGAGTGGGATAGCATAGATGTTACAAATGATGGAGAAAAATTATGCCATCTCTGTTTTGCTGACCATATAGTATTAATAACGGATTACTATAAAAAACTAGAGAAGCGCTATGTAAATTATAGTAAGTAACTCAACGAGTTGGATTGAAAATAAATTATGACAGACCAAAATGTTGACCAAGCTAGTATTCAATGAAAAGATGAAACACAGAAATTGAAACTGTACAAAAATATTTTTACCTTGGGAACGAAATAAAAATCTGCAAAAATAACTAGACGTGCAAGTTGTCAAGGCGAATAATCCTGGGTTGGACCAAATTACAAAATATTTTCAAATCCGACATTCCGACAAGTTTGAAAAGAAAAACCTTCAACACGTGTGTTCTCATAGTCCTAACGTATAGAACGGAAACAATAACTCTAACCAAAACGACGTAAAGGATGTCGAACAAGAGCTGATAAAAGTAGTCGGGGAAGACCGCCGACCAGATGTACCGGCAACCTTAAGAGAATTTCGACAATCTGGATTGCAGCTACTCAGGATAGAAGAGGTAGGAGACATACTGGGAAGGACTATGTTCAACAATAGACTAAAAAGGCTGAGTGTTAATGATGATGATGATGTCTTACAAAATTAGTGTATGAGTGCATAACTTACTTGAAAATACAAACTTACAAAAAAACATCTAAATAAACAACTATTAGCACTTATACCTAGTCAGAGAACAGTTGTATTACGAAAACAACTCTTTAAAGATTTTCCTAAATTTGAAGGACTCTTTAACAATGAATTTATTGCTTTTGCATCTGTACTTACGTTTTTGATTTGTTTTGTACGTACAAACTTTAAATCTGTTAGTTTATCAGACGTACCTGCCGAAGCAGTGTTGTCACAAAATGTTTGGAGTATACTGCACCCGCTGGAGACAGAAACACCACCCCACTATATATAGGTCTTATGCGTTACGTTGCTACTAGGAAAAAAATATTATACATATATGGGTTTGAGTGTTCATCCGTCAAAGTTGTGTCCATGTGTTTTTAACAAAAACTTCTACTGCCCTGTTTAATTCCATAAGTCAAGTGCAATAATTTGTATCTAGCAATGGGACAAACAAATTGTCAATAGCCTCCTTAAATATTATAATATCAACCTGTCACTCGTAAAGTTAAAAGTAATCTACCTTAGTCAACCGTCAAACTACAGAACACTGTCCATTATCTTACCTTCACTCTAGGAAGGCTTTATATGTAAAATATGTAAATTTCTGAGAGCTGTTTGTCTCACCAAAAATCCATGAATGCTCATAAAGCGGTTCACTCCAACAGCAAACACGATAGCAGGAGATTTGCAAATCACAATTACTCATCTAATAAACAAAGACCAATTTTTATACTAACTGGGAGGACTCCACCCCCTATCTTTGTCATTATTCGGTTAACTAGGTCCATTTAATTATTCCATGGAGTAATTATATAAATTAATACACTTTTTGACAACTAACTAGTGTCACCTGAAATAAGTGGAGGCTTTCCTGGACGCTCAACCTAGTTGGTATCCCAATGACCAAGATCGGGGGCACCTAATAAGGCTACCCTCTCCAACTGCATCAAGTCCCCTTTTGCGAGTAACCCCACCTGAAGGAACCACAACATGGTCTCGGACAACTGTGCACCGGGGGTGAATGGTTAAATGATATTGAAATACACCAAACAACCTTTTTGTTGCTGGTTCACTACTTACTTGCGTCTCCACTATTGGTCAATTCAAATTTTAATATTTTTCAAATTATAATAAAATAGAATCTCATATTTCTCATTATTAAAAATAAATCTTATTCCGTCTGTCAGTTACTCAGACAAAACCTCCGCACTCTATATATTTTACATCCCATTAAATTTTTCTATAGGAAAGCATTTCTTATAAACCAGATGTGAATAAAATAAGAACAATAACATAAAAAATAATTATATATTTTAAGAAATCTTTGGCTTAACTCTGTTTTGATTGTATATTGAAAACTCACAAGAAATTGTACATGTGTCTAGAGTATCGTTTGCTGCTTTTCATGCCCAAAATGACTTTAGTGTTAGAAGTAACAATTAGTGTATTACGTCATGAATGTCAGCAATGATACGACACATGACGGATATCATAATCATTAATACAACAAAATTAAATGGGAATCAATCAGTTGTGATTACATTGGACTAGGCAGTATATGTTGTTAGGAGGCAACTACAATGGAAATTTCAATTTTTTTTCATTGACCTTGTATTTTCTGCAGATGCTTCAGTGCAAGTCTGCTGCTACTTGATTATGTTGGCCTAAGTATGCCCTTTTTGGTCAGGATCGGGCAGCCCTAGACTACATGATGTATGGTTTACAGGTGGAGTCTTTGCAGATTTCTTGATTCTAACTTTTATGTAGTTTGTGGCGATTGCGTGTTCTTAGCAGACTGTTATCAGTGCTTTTCAAGTTTACATCTGTCTTTAACTGCCTTGCAATGTCTACAAATACAAGCAGTCAACAAAACAAAGCTTCGTTATGTCCGTGAACATTTGCGTTGAACCCAGTCCACTATTGTAGTTAATTGCCAATATTCGTACACACTCTACAGGATTTTCGAAAAAACATCCAGATACACATCCCGACTTTTTTTGTGGGAAATTTAGAAGCTGCTAAAACGGTATACCGTCTTCTGCAATATCTGGCAATCAGCTTTATAACCACATTAAGAAATTTATAAAGAAGAAAGTGGAGCTATTGAAAACCTTGCTTTGTTTAAATGGATGGTAACTGTCCATAAGGTCAGTTTTAATTGAGGATTTTAAAAGCATCATAAAGGTGGCAATGCATTTAGAAAAAAGTTTTTGCCAATGTGTAAGAAATGATTAACGTTTTACCAAACCGGAAAACCAGTTTGAAGAAGCCGATTTGGTTTCTATGGAAAGCTCCAAACTAATTTGGGAAAGTTGTCATTGTGCAATGAGAGTATCTTGTCTCCTTCAAGTTTAAAATCCAATTTATGAAAATCTTTCTTATGTCAATGTTAAACATCTTTAAGACCATAACAATAAAAACAGATAAGAAAAAGTTAAAGATATGTTACAGTTTCTTACCGTAAATAAATTTAAAAAAAAAATTATAGTTGTTGCCTGTTACCTAATGTCGATGAGTGGTAGTAAACAATTTTAAAGATGCAGCTGTAAAAAAAAACTGAGATAAAAGGCGCTACCCTATGAGTTGTAGCAATTAATCTCAAGTAGTTGGGATTTAAACCACAAAAGAACGAACTAATAACAAATGAAACTTATAATTTATAGAGAAAGCTACAACTTGTGTCACAGATATACATATACAAAATATAAGTATATACGTAAATAGCAATATAAACAACTAATACTAAACACAAATAGTACAGATCGTGTCACAGTTAGTGTTGTGACATCTATTGTCAGCTCGTGCTAATATAACATGTACGAAAATGCGTTTTGCATTAAGGATACTTTGTCGGTAAATGTGTTAGCAGTTACATAAGTCGACCCTTCAATTATTACAACTAACTATGGGATAGCAAAAATAACAATCTCCAATCGCCTCAAACACCTGTTGATCTAATGACTAAAAGCAAAGTTAAGTTGACTAAGAATTGACCGGAAGCAAAAGTTACTAACCAAAAATTTATAATAGAGAAAAGATGTCACTGATTGTTACCTTGCGTAAAGACTCCAACTTTTTCTCAGATTCACATCTGAAGCACGTGGTACTTTTTGCATAAAAATCAAATGAATTTTCCATCAATTTCAGTTGATGAAAAATTCCTAATACTAACCAACAAGTTAGATCGTTTGCACTTATGATGACTAAGTACTCATGTCGACAGCTACGAATGTTTCAAGTATTTCTCTCTATAAAGCAGACAGCCGCGTATTTCCTTATGTCAAGAGTGTCATAAAAAGTAGGCCGACTTAGATGTAGTGGTTATCTCAACATCACTATTACTGTATATAATAGATACATATACTCTATGAATTAAGTGTGGTAATAGGAAATGCAGGAAATTTGTTCTAATTTACAAAGTTTGTGCCACACGCGCACTGGAAATTTGCAGAAATTTATTGGTTTTTTGTTTTCTAACTAGTTGCGACACAGTCTCCAGGTTTTGTGATATTGGTAAAAATACTGATTGAAAGATTTGGATGTCATTTGGTAAAATTGGTTGTGTTTGGCATCGGCTCTGATATTGAGCAGCCTCCTGTATTTGCCGCACTTGTAAATGTGCAAAATGAGAACACGATGTACGAAACTTAGTGTATGTGAAGAACAGTGCCTAAAGTATGTAGTAATACTTACTAATAAATAAATCAAAGTGCACAAGCCTTGAAATCGTCGGGGAACAGGCGGT
The DNA here is from genome assembly GCA_030710515.1 of Abscondita cerata. Taxonomy (NCBI): domain Eukaryota; kingdom Metazoa; phylum Arthropoda; class Insecta; order Coleoptera; family Lampyridae; genus Abscondita; species Abscondita cerata. Next base: position 327,546 of record JALBCR010004154.1, read on the forward strand.
CTAGCTTCTAACAGAAAGAGAGAAGTCGTGGGTTTGTGGATAAATGACAAGAATCTATTCATTTAAGTAAATGGTTATAAAAATTTTAAGTGAAATGAGCACCAGCTGTATAAACCTTAGTGTGAATAACAGTGACTAGCAATATTATGGTAAAGTAATTGTTTTATCAACAATAGAAATAACAACAAGACGAGACAAACTTTAAATTAAAACTAAAAAAAATATCAATAAATCTATGCAACTGTATTTCAACAGAAGCACAGTATCAACAATCAACAATTGAAAATAAAATCTGTAAAACAATTTATGCACAATCATAGAGTGAGGTTACGTGTTGGCTTTAAAATTTATTATAAACAGCGAAAAAATGTATAAACAATGTACGCGCTTAATCAATTGTTTCAAAACTTACCCCAAATTAATAAGTAAAAAATTAATTTATTGTACAAACTTTCTCAGCTATTTCGAATCAATCAATTCTTCCAGGCTGGTCACATACTCTTAGTGAAATGCTACAACAAATTAATTAAGACGTGCAACAGTAGCTTATGCGTTGTAGTAGACCACAAAATCACATAAAAATACGTAAGGCACCTTTGAATCTCCTCTATAATGTGTTTCTGGTTTAACGTACGTTATAAAGATCTTACAGGTAGCTCTTTTTAATTAAAATTACAATGTTAATTGACACCTAAACTACGAATGCATCCACGATGTAAAAAAAAACAGGATATACTAGCCTCAATTGGTGTGTAGAAGAAGGATCAATCTTCTCTGTGTCACCAACAACGACACTCAAGCAATAGGTAGCAGATATAGTCTTTCTGGGTATAACAATTTTTTTAATTTTCTTTTTAGTGCATATAAACAAAGAACAGGTTGTAGTGAAACATGTATTAGCATCTAATATAACTACTTTAGTACCACGTACTGCTATTAAATAACAATAGGAAAATTTACTTTTTATATTATATTAAAGTTTATCTGCCGTTTTATAAAACAGAAAAATGCACGTATTTAATAAAATATAGTTTGATGAACAATAATAATTCCTAAAGCGGCTTTGTACGAATGACAACCATTTCAACAGTGATTGGAGAACCCAATCAAAAGTTTCGTACGAAATTATTTCAACGTTATACACAGACTAGACGATTATTTACTACTTGTAAAGCTAAACATGCAATTTTTGTCCGTAAACCAAAAAGGATGTCAATTAAACTTTCCATTCTATGGGGCAAATATGCTTGCAGGTAAAACTCAAATTTTTGCGCCATTTTTTGGTGTTCTTCAAAAATTGGTATAAGGATTTTATTTCTTAATCGATTACCAATTTCCGGATTTCTGTTATTCTTTTTCTTGTGGGTGAAGTTATTTGTCTTTATAAAAAGCCTCGGTGCGTGTGCGTTTCTATTCTAGTGTCATCGGAAATTTTTGAGATTGGTTTTTTAAAATGGATAATATCTAGTAAGAAACAATCTTTAATTTAAAACTTGAGCACTTTTATACAAGGGAAATCGATGAAATCCTTGGCGAAAATTTATGCAGGTAAAGAATTTTATTACAGGCTTTAAAATTCTGATACACACTTTGTTTTTCCATTGAGGTTTTTAAGTGTTTTTATTATGTTTATTTTATCGTAATTCCTCAAAATCTCCGTTCCTACGTTGCTGAGATGTCTGCTGCTATTTAACAAGCAGCCGAGTTCTTATTTACCACCTGAATCGTTAATCGTCGTTGCCGTTGAAGGATTAACTGAAACCCTTTCATTCTAGGGAATCATACCGATTGTGTAAGCACTTGGATCATCCTGGGGTTGTCATCGCAATGATTTGAACTTATTTTATTAACCCGGGATTGTCGCATCTCTGAAAACAGACTTTAAACGCAAGCCTTTGTGTGTTGGTAATACCAACGTCCTCGTAGCACACTTTTAACTAGCTATTCATAAACAATGCGCTGTACGTTATTAGATTCGTGTGTCATATACATTCAGCTAACTTTCTTGATACGAGGCGTGTACGGGTATTTTTATTCAGTAACAATTCGTTAGCACACCGTTTGTAGGTTTCTATTGATTTTGGTAAACGGACTGCGGGTGGATCTATTCGCGACACGTCACCGCTACCTAGTTACAAACAAAACTACGTTTTGAATTATCAGCAAATCTCTTACATAACTTCTTTGCCTTATCATTTATGTCGATTTTACACAAACGATTGCTGACCATTTATATGTTAACTTAGACGCATTGGCGTACAGTGCATGTACATATGAACTAATGCAAAATAAACCAGGGACGTACTGAATTAATATATGTGTAACTTGTAGGATTACTTGAATACTTTTGTGTAATCTTATTACTGTGTAATTGTTTACATGTCTCTTACCTTAACATCTGAATGAATTGAACGTGTTAAATATATATAAGCTGCGGTTTCTGTTGTACAAACTTTTAAAGTTTTGCTAGAATTGCTACTAGCGAGTGGTTCGACGTAGTTACTTTCTTCGGCTATCAGAACATAGCGCCTATAATCCTAATTAAATTATATAGAGAAATGTCATTAATGCTGCTAGAAAGTTCGAAAAATTTGTGTCCGTGTTTTTGAGACTCGTTCAACCATCTACTATCTTATTACAAAAGTTACAGTTGTTGTTTATAATAAATTGCAACGCAAGGCAATAACAATGCAGCTGCAATGACGAAAGGCGGTTTGAGTTGTTTATTCACAATCAATTTTATTTCACTTATTAGAGATTCATATTTAGTGCGTTTTATGATGTCTTTAAATTTTAACTTTTAATTTCAATCGATTGATTTAAATTGATTCTTACATTTTAACACTTCAACATTTAAGTGTTGAATGTCCCAATTTTTACATATTGTTTTTATTAATAACCTGACCGCCGCCTATGTACCGACTTTCTTGACTACAGTAATTGTTATTATTTTAACTGTTGTTCGTCTGTATTCTTACTCTTTGAGTGATTAGTATATTGGTGATTTAAATCTGCTGTGCCGAAAGTTACAACTGACAAGAACTACTACTTTCTGTTAAGTTACGACTACCGTACGGAAATGCAGTAAATATCTAAGACGACCAATTTACATTAGAACATATCAGACACCTGTTCATTAACAACCTTTCTTTAACCGTTAATAATCTGCTTACTTATCTACAGAACTAGTCAAGGCATCGTCAACCGTCATTGTAACAAAATCAATTTGCGGACGTTTCATCCGACTAATGCGTGCTTTTTGACGCCTTAATTTTAAAAAACCTTAAAAAACCGGTGAAACGCTTGCAAACTAAAATCAGGGTGGTAGTCTTTAAATTTGCTCCTTCACTAAAAAAATCCTTACAAAGGAAAATCATCTACAGCTAAAAATTTGGATGATTAATAAATTTAACTCAATTATCTGTTTGGTTAGACTGAAACGTGCTCTATCCATGTGATAAATTTCACATCAATCTCACATTCAAAATTTGAAACGTTTAACAAGTGATCATTAAACGGCTCTCGTTCCCCAAATATTCAGTACTAATAATTTGACCTTCATTAACGATAAGAAAAAGTTATAGAATAGATCTATTACTTTTGTTTTTAAACGAGTGTAAACTAAATATTATTAACAATAATAGCGTAGGTACTATATATTTTCAATTACAGGAAACAAACAACAAAAATCAATTTAAATCAATTTGAACTTCTTTTCTATGTATAGAGAGATTCCATGTTCAAGTAACAGTTTAATATTAATACTTTACTAAAACTTTGCATTGATTTTTGGTAATAAAATACAAACACATAATTTAATAACAATTTATTAAATAAATGCACAAGTTTAATAATGCAACAAAACCATTCAATTTTAAAACATAAACATTTAATAAAATATGTACAATTTATAAGTTATTGCTTTAATAAAAAACAAAAAAAAACTACTAAGTCTTATTCTAAATCTGTATTTAACAAGCCTTATGAATTAATCTTCAACAAAACAATGATAAAGAATGTGAAATCTTCAAACTTATGCAATCAAAAAAATAAGAATTTTATACATCTGTACGGGAATTTTATCAATCTTGACTCCAAAGGATTTAAATTCTTCCAATACAATAACTACGGCGAAAGAACGAACTTCTGGATAGGGTTGCGACCTCCAGTTTAATAAAAGTTTTAAATAAGATAATTTATTAATACAACAAATTCCTGATGTCATCAACTATGGATATACGATCAACGATGTGTACGTTATCTTCTAATTTTTGATAACGCAGTTAGATACAAAATTTCCATAGGCGTATCAATAAAATTTTAAACAAATAGGTTTGTGCGTCAATTACGAGTTAACATAGACGTTACACAAGGTTCCGATTCCTACTAAAATTATCAGGAGTGCTTCTGACCAAGAGGCTTTATAACTAAAAAATTTTGACACTCAACGTGAGGTTTTTTGACCTTTAAAGTAATGCTATTATTACATACGGGTTTTTTAACGTTTCACTTAATTGAAAATGAAACTGATTGATGATTACTCGTGTGAATATTATGGCGTTTCTGAACACTTTCTATATTTCTATAAGGGCTACGTTAAGTCAATATTTTATTAATTGACATGTTAAAAAATCTTGTCAAAAAATTTTTTTAAGGTTTTTAATATTTGGAAAAAACTTAGAAAAAAGAAGGTGGATATTTGTAAGAATAGTGAAACGTGTGTTGATGTATGAAGGAAAGGTGCGGGAATAGAAAATGGAAAAAACTGGAAAAGATACAAAAAAGTATTGAAACTAAACACTAGGAAGGGAGAAGGAAACACCAGGCTATATAGTGGAAGTACTAAAACTGGATAAAATAAGGATACGGACGGAAAAAAAGAGCAATAAAGTATGAAAAAAAAAGCAAAAATAAAATAAAATTCTGTATGAATTTTAGAAAAAGATAGAAGCGCAAGACATAAAATATGGTGAAAACGAGAGAAGAAGATATTATGAAAGAGAAGGATACACAAAAGAGGAAATAAATAAAATAAGTGATGGAAGAAAAAAGTATAGAAGAAAAAATAGTACAGAGATATGAACCCACAGGCACAAAAATAAAGAGCAAGTTGAAGAAAAAACGTACAACACAAAATATGAAGGGATAATAGCAAAACTAAAACTAAGGTATATAACCGGAAGAATGAGGTTGGTGGATAAAAAGTTAATCTCAAGATTCAGAATAGGAAACAAAAAAAATGTAAACAAAAGTGATGAAAAGAGAAAGTTAGAAGGAGTAGAATGTGTAGGTAGGAAACTATAGAGCATTTAAAGGTAAAGTGTTTGAATTGATTGGGGTTTGGATTCTGTGGTAAGTTTATTTAATCAGACGTGAGGTTTGTAAAAAGTTAACAATTTAAGTATACCTGAAGGGTTTCTCCGCTATTAGTTGCCGTTTGTAATTACCAATAAAATTGAGTACCATCTATGTCACGTTTTGGTCCGGTCAGTTTTGACTACGTCATTCCTTTGATTTTAAATTTTTACTCACATGTGATAACAATCTTCGTTTCTCAGAAAAAGCTATATTTTACATTATTTATGTTTGGGGTAGAGGTTTTAATTGCTATGTTATTATCTACCCACCTATTCAACTAGTCAAACAACGGTGTGTCGGAAAATTTGACGAAACCAAGTTCCTTTCTTCTACAAAATTTAAGATCTAATAGAAATTTTTTTTCTTTTTCTGTCGGGTATTTTTATCTGTTTCTAGGGTAGTAGGTTAGGTTTGCTTAAAGATGGTTGTTTTTTTTTGTTGGACACTGACTTCTTTTTACTTTCTCTACTACTAGGTACTGCTTTTTCTCTCCAAATGTATGTTCTTAATTTTTTCTTTACGCTCTAATTCCTTTCTGTATCTTTTAATATCTTACTTCTTTTTATTGGTGGTTTTTGGTAGGAACGTTTCTGGTTTTTGTTTTTGGTTTGTTTTAAAGTTTTATTTTTGAGGGTTTTTAGTGTTGCCAGTAGTCTAGATTTTTGCTGGTTTAGTACTTTTGTTATTTTTTTTCTCATTTTGATTGTTTGTTTTGGGATTTTGCTTAAGGTTATGAAGAACTTTTACTCTAGTAGACCGATTTCATTCACTTAGTTTTTCCGGTTCTTTAATGTCTTTATCTTACAAATTTCTTCATATTTTGTAGCCTGTTTAGGAACTTGTGTAGTCTAGATTCGGGTCGTCGTTGTTTAAGATTTTTTCTTGACGTTTTGCTAATGCAAGTAGTCAACTTCTTCAGAAGTCCTTCCATCTCCAATGTTGGATGTAGACTAATAAGGTTTTCGGCTGCTAAAAGAAAGTTTCTTTCGTCCTTTGTTGAAGATACTAAAAAGCTGTTTCTCCACAACTTTACAAAGTACCCAAAATCTACAAACCACATGTCCCTCTGAAATCAATTTAAGCTCTTCTAAATCACTACTTAGCTAAGTGCTCCAACCACGTATAGGAAAAACCAACAACTACGTTAAAAAGTCAGCAAAATTCGAGACATCAACATTATTAGATCACAAGACGTCTTTGTAAGCTTTGACGTGGTTTTGTTGTTTACCAAAGTGCGACTAAAGGAATTCCTTCTGACGTTAGTCAGCACTTTAATGTATCTCTCCCCAAAAAGAGTTTAAAAAAGAGAAATCTTCAAACAAATGGATAGACTGGCACTGGAAAATTCAGTGATACACTATTTCTATGTAGAGAGTTTTAAAAAGAAAACCACTGAGACTGCGGATTATAAGCGAGTTACATGGTTCCGGTACGTAGATGATACTTTTATTGTTTGGAAACAAGGGATAGAGCGGCATAAAAAATCTTCACCAATTTCGTTGATACCTGAACAGCCAACACCCTAGAATGCAGTTTACTATGAAGAGAAAAAAACAAGTGACCTTTTTGGATGTGCTGGTCACAAAAACGATTTAACAATTTAGGTCACACAGTGTACAGAAAAACTACACGCACAAATAAGCATGCTTTATTGAATAATCATCCAGGCCAAAAGTGTGGTATAATCAAGACTTTGATGAAACGAGTTCAAAAGATTTGTGAACCAGATAATCTTCAGGTGGAACTCGAACACCTGAAAACTGCATTTGTGGCTAACATGTACGCTTCAGCGAAATGTTAGGAAGAAATTCCTAACAACGACGACCATTAGATCCGAATTTTTCTTAATCCTTAAATTGAAAATAAATTATTTTAACCTTATTTAATGTATCTCTAGTATTTTTTACACAATAGTGTTATTAATTGACAATTAAACATGTGCCAATGTGCAAGGGTATAGTAGTAATAACGAGAGCTCGAGTATGATTCATCTAAGAAAGCAACAATAATTAACTTAAGATAAGAATTATTTATCTCTCATACTTTGGAAAATTATGTAGTAGAAAGAAGACTGTAATTAATAAAATGTCTATCCATATTTTCAATGCAACGTATGTCGGTTTTAATGCTGCTTTTAAGACATGAGTCATACTCGAGTCATCGTAATCCTACTATAAATCAGTTTCTATTGTAAAAACAAGTTAGTGATTGTGTATAAACAGCCCAAACTGAGTAAATATTTTAAGAGTGCATATAAATAGTCCAAGATATATCTGCAAAATTTGACTTGTCTGGTAGATAAAACATCACTTCTACTTTGTAATGGCCACTTGGTAAACCTTTTGGAAATTTTTCTGCATCTGGATTCCATCCATTGCATTGGTAAAACCCCTAAAATATAAATTAATAGAAAATAGAAACTTTCACTTGCTCTTTATTTTTATGGTAATACGTTATTTTCTATTGTCAAATTTACGAATATGTTGTTGATGTTAGTGATGTTGGAAAAACATTTTTTTTCTCAAATTAATATTTGCAATACTTTACAACTTGCTCGACAATACATCTCAAAACGGATGTTTCAAATATGATCAACTGAAGTAAAAAACGGGCTTTAAAGAACTTTCAAACAAATTAAGCTTAGTTAGAGTAGATGACGTTATTTTTTTTATTGTTAAGTAAATAACAGAGTATGTTAGTATATCAGGAATGATTGTACTATTTTAAATAATCAAAAATTTAAACTCACGTTTTTTTTCATTGGCCATTTAAGAGGTGGTTTAAAACAATTGATGAACAAATTTTGCAAATCAAACGCTTCCATTCTTAACACTTCTGGAATAGTGACTGCTATATTAATACCGGTGAATCTTAAACCGTTTTTAACTTTCATGAATGCTTTCATCGATGCCTGAAAGATACATTTTAAATACGTAATTATTGGTTAATACATACTTTAGAGTTTGATGGAATATCTGCATTCAGGGATACATTAACGTACAAATATTTAGATACGTATCCATTTGTGTTGTTTTTGAGTACGTCTGGATTGTTGATTATCAAGCTAAATTCTTCTTGTTCTATGACAAGGCACATCTAAAAAAATTAGAATTGTTAGTAAAAAATAAAAAATAAGAAGAAAATGAAACTAATTTGAATTATTTATCATCTAATTTTTCTTACAATCTTTCAAGAATCGCTTTGGATTATCATACAGTTCAAAAAATTTCACTAAGGTTTAAACCGAAATTCTCTACCGCTCTAGCAATAGAAGCGATGATATTATAGAAAGGGTAAGGGTGTGGCTAATTGTGTCGTCTCAAATAAAAGTTCGGCTTGCAACCAATTGTGATATATGGTTTAGATGCTTTTCATTTGTCTTACAGAAGTCACTGTGCTCAAAATATACAGCAATCTCGACTGGTTTTAAGGCTTTGTATAGCAGGTAAAACCATGGTTTCTAAAATAATCAGCTATAGATATTGATGAAAAACACATAGCTTTGATTCAAGTTTTAATGAAACTGCGATTTGAAGAGTTTATCATCAAACATTGTTCTAATAGGGCTTTGATAAAATCACATTCAGCCAAGCACTTGATTCCATTGCACAAGCAGCACATCAGTTTCAAAGAATAGTTTTGGAATTAAATTCTTTAGGAAAAGTTTTCCCCAGTTATGTTGGAGAACAGGCCAGTTGCTTCTTCACAGAGAGACTCTAGCCAAAGTAGACCGATATAGAAGAAAACATCAATCAAAGCAATTCTTTAACATTGGATATGGAAGTCAGATAGGCTGGAAGACTTAATGAATGCAGTTTTTTATTTTCCAGTGTACTGTGTCATACATGAACATGTGGTCACATTACTATTCTATAGATTTTGTCCCATTTGGTTAAAATATTACCAAATATTTACTTTGCAACTGCCCGAAGGAGATGCATCATCTTCGGAATTAGTAGGCAAAGTTTCAGCGAAATGATAGCAGTGTAAAGTTTGGAATTAAATGATTAAATACATCTAGTGTTGATTCATCCTAGTAGTTGTAACTTTGTTTTGCTTATCACTGTAATTTCTGGAAATATTTGGTCAAACTTAATTTTTTGCAGAGCAAAACTTGATGATTTTGCCTTTAGAAGTGTTAATCTCAAGTCTCAGCTGCTTGTTTTAGTTGAGTAGCAGGTTAAAACCTTGTAGTACTGTTTCTAAATCACTGCTTACGGTTTCATTGTAAAAGAATTTCAATTCTGAGTTTAGCGATTTTACAATTGGATGGATAGATAAACTGAAAAATAAGTGCCCACAAATATTATCTTGAGAAAGAAATCGTTTACGGTCCGTGGGTAAAAATAGTAAACTGGCCATACGATTATTAGGGAATGGAAACCGTTCGGAAAGTAAGTTTATTATCAAAATTATCGCATTCATGCAATATTTTTTTTAATTTCGTAAAAAGTCTGTTATGCATAAAAACACACTTAAGTATGGTGATACTCGAACACAATTTCACACGAAAAATTATCAATTATTTATCAGTTTTTAGCTGACCTAAATTTATTTGTTAAAAATGTTTTTCAATTGCTAATCTAAAAATCCCTCATACTTCCGTAACAACCGGAAAACAGAGAAATGAAAAATTATAAATCCCCAATAATTATCAGTGTGATATAATGTAACTAGTCAAGTGGTTCATCAGTTTTAAAATTTCTTGGCAAGCATAAAATATAGTAAAGTTCACTACCAAACAAAGAAATATTTTCTTTATCAAGAAACCAAAAATTATCAATTTAGTATATTTTTACTGCGATAACTTTTTGTAATTTAAAAACTATTTTTTAGAGATTCCGTAACTATCAAAAGAGAAAACAAACGAAAATTATCGAAAACCAATATTTTTCACTTATAATCTACGATGTAAAAACATTAATTTCTTGATTTGTTCAATTCCCTGTTTAATTATCAAGAAATCAACAATTATCATTTATTGAATTTTATAGTGTGACAAGATTTCGTAATTTTATCCGTCCAATTTGTTGATTAAACTTCCACAACACCCCAACGATGAAAAATAAAACTATTAACAGAAAATCAAAAATTATCATTATAGTGAATTCCATTCTGTGACACTATTTGGAAAATATTTTTTTGCTGAATTAGTGATGTGTTCTACCAGAATTCCTAGAAAAAAGCTTTAAATCTCTACAGCTTCCAAGCGATACCAGATACATAAAATTATCAAGAAATTAAAATTATTATTTTACTTAATTATATTCCTATGGTAATTTTAAAATTAATCCGTTAGCTGAATTGGTTAGTAGTCCAACTAAAATTCAAAAAAAATTTTAAACCTTGATAACTCCCAAACGAAAACATACAAAAAATTATCAGAAAATTAAAAATTATCATTTCAGTAAATTCTATTCCGCGACAACTTTTCGTAATCCAAAAACTATTTATTTCTAGAATTAGTTTGTACTGTACCAGAATTGAAAGGAAAACTTTAAACCTCGGTAGCTTCCAAGCGAAAAGAGATACAAAATATTATCAAGAAATCAAAAATTTTTATTTCAATCATTAATGGTAATTCTAAAATTATCCGTTATCAAAAAAAAAATTTCAAAATTCGATAACTCACAAACGCAAAACGATTCAAAAAATTATCAGAAAACCAAAATTATCGTTTTAGTAAATTCTATTCTGTGACAATTTTAGTATTTCTAAAACAATGTGTCTCTTAAAATGGTTATTAATAGTCTAATAAAATTTAAAATTAACAGAAAATCAAAAGTTATCATTATAGTAAATTCTATTCTGTGACACTAACTGTTTTCTGAATGTGTTTGTACTCCAAATTCCAAGAAAAAAATTCAAAGCTCCACAAAGTAAGATACATACAAAAATTTGCAAGAAACCAAAAATTATCATTTTTGTAAATTCTATTCCGCAACAACTTTTCGTAATTCAAAAACTATGTATTTTCAGAATTAGTTTGTACTGTACCAGAATTCCTAGAAAAACTTCAAACTTCTATAGCTTCCAAATGAAAACAGATACAAAAAATTATCAAAAAATCAAAAATTTTTATTTTAATCAATTTTATTTTGTGGTATTTTAAAAATTATCCGTTATCTAAATTGGTTAGTATCCTAAAAAAATCTAAGAAAAAATAACTCAAACGAAAAGATACAAGAAATAAAAAATTATCATATTAAGGAATTCTATCCTGCAAAATATCTTTTTCCTGAATTGGGGTTGTACTCTACCAAAATTTCCTAAAATGATAACTTATCGTATTTCTAAATCTATTTGTTTCTTGAATTGGTTAGTAGTCTAATAGAATTCCAAAAAAAAATTTAAACTTCGATCACTCCCAAACCAAAAATTATCACTATTCTGCAACAACTTTTTGTAATCCAAAATTTACTGTTTTGTAAATTGGTGATAATTTTTCATAACTCTAAAATTATCTGTTTCCCTGGTATTTAACTTTACGGTTTTCAGGGATTTTGAGGTCAAACAATTAGAATACCTTCAGATTGAACAAGCCATAGAGGACTTGACGTATTTTATTGACCACTTCAAGCAAAACAATCCAATATATAAAGATACCAAAGTAATAGTGCACGGTTGCTCCTACCATGCATGTTGGTGACCTGGTTGAGACAACGTTTTCGCACTACGTCGACATAGCTTACGCGTCCAGCGCTTTTTTAGGCGTAAGTTTAGATTATCCCCGTAAGTCGACACTCTCATTAAAAACCACATCATTAATCGCTGACCGCAGAATTTTTTGAGATCGTCAACAACGTCTACGCGATTATTATAGCCAACATAACAGTTGGCAGGTATAGCAGACGATTCGAGATTTTCATACTTGCCAACTGTTTGTTGGCTATAATTATTAAAGGATCGACTTATGTAACTGCTTTTGCATACCTGTCGACTAAGTTGCTTACATTTGCGTACGTGATCGCTTTCACAAATCGACATTAGATGTCAAAAAACTTATCGTTTAAAAAATATTTAATCAGCGAAATATACATTTTTTCTGGATTTTTTGTTTGAAAACATCCTTGATTTTCAAGGAAATCAACATATAACATCATAAAACAATGTCAATCATAATTAGTAATTAAATATTAATACATTGCAAACTATTTAGTTTGTACTTTAATTCCTTTTTTTTTAATTTGCTAGGAGGGATTTGTAATGTCGGATTCATCCTGTACATAAAATTTTAGAATGAATTGTGTGCGTTACTATTAACCGCTTTGATTTTTTGAGATTGAAATGGTGAAGGAATCTGATTTTTTCTTTTACTTTTGAGTGATAGGTTAAATACTTCACTCAAAAGTATGTTTCCTTCCTATACAATAAATGCTTAAAATACATTAAATAAAGATAAATAAACTTACCACAAGATACCATCCTGTTCCAAACATTACATATTTTTACATGTTTAGATGTAAAAAGTGATGATTATAAAAGTAAACACACTACTACTAGCAACGGAAAATTTACATCAATGCCAAATAATATAATAATTGGTCAATTATTTGTAAAATAAATTGGTAAAAATAAAACGTAGAAAAATAATATGAACGAAGGAAAATGAAAAATGTGGATTATTAATTTAAAGTAGCGTAGATAATAAAGAAAGAGAAGGTAAACTACATGTACAAAATACTAAAAATAAAATATTAATAATATTGGTATATGTGGTGATACAACAACAAATATTTACGGAAGCAATAATAAAAGACTTTAACGGAATAAGTAAAATTACAGAAAAACTGGAAAATTATTATAAAAACCGTAAAAACAATAAGAAACTATATGAAAAATTTATAAGTGAAAAAGACCTAAATTAATTAAAATAAAGTTATAAATAGTAGAACAAATGCAAATAAACAGAAAATATTGCAGTGATAGAATTTTTGACTTCAATAAAATAATTGTATACTAAATGTGAGTATGAAACTTTCTTATTTTAAAATTATTGGGTTGATAATATCTCTAAGGCTTGGATTCTTAATAATAATAATAACTTGGTTTATGGTTTAACAATATTTTAGTTTTAAAAAAATAATTAAACGTATAATTCTTACTAATATGAACGTAATGCTAAATAATGTTTCGTGTACGACTTTACGCAATTAATAATTCGTTACGATTTTATTTAATTTAACACACAGATCAATATATCTCAAGTTAAACTAACCTTGTAAATTTATGCTATTAGCAGCTTCTCGGTAGTCACTTCTTGACCTTGGACTGCTTTACCAACTTTTGCTTACTGTTAGTTATTTTTCCATTTTTCCGTTTTTTGGTTTTTAATCGTTTATGCTTTCTTTATCAACAACTTCATTTAATTATGTTTTTAATACTAGTTCGCAGGCTTACAACAACTTCACAGGTTTTTTCAACAATGCGCAGATTTACTTGGGTGTTTAAACTAATTGTTTAAAATTGGGTTAATTAATTATATAACTACAACTCCTATTTTAACAATTAGCGAAGAACACTCCGTATTAATTGTTAAAAACACTGGTTCAAAATTATACGTCTATCATTCTTTACTGCCCAAGAGTGTCCTCTGCCCCACTTTCACTTTGTTTCATCACGTACGCAGAAAATTAGTATATTTTCTTAACATACAATAAACCTCTGATATCTTACTACTAAACATTATATATCTTTTTACAAAGAGAGGGAGGGCGAAGGGAGGAATAATAACAGGAGTTAGAAAAGAGTGGGAGAAAGAATCAGAGGTGAAGCTTATAAGAGCAATAAAAACTAGAATAAAGACAGAAAAAGGAAAGAGGTTTGAGATAATTACGATATATGTAAGAAAAATGCGACATACAAACTGAATAATATAAGAGTTATTAAAAGAAGAGGAGAAGGAAAAAATAATTATAGGAGGAAATTTTAACTCAAGAACAATAAAAGAGGGAGAAATAATAATAAAAAGAAAAATAAAAAACGAGTTCGATGGATAAAAAGTAAATGGACAAGGATATGTATTGATCGAATTATGCGAAAAACAAGGATAGACTATAATGAACGGTAATCTGGAGGAAGGAGGGAACGGCCAGTATACATATATAGGAGAAAAAAAAGAATCAGTCACAGACTACGTAATAATAAATAAAGAAAGTAAAAAGGAGATAGAACAGATGAGGATAGGAGAAAAGGAGAAATCTGTTCATCAACCGTTAGAGGTGATAATTATTAATGAATAGGAAGAAGGAGAACTAAACGATAATGGAGAATAGGGAGAGAAAAAATGTATACACGGAAAAATATAGAGAGGTATACGGAAAAGATGGAGGAGAAGGAAGAGATTTCTTATGAGGTTGAAGAAGAAATAAATAGGATTGTAAAGAAAATGGATGATGCAACGGAAAAGAAAAAGTATAAGAAAAGATCACATATATTAGAAAACAGGAATGATTGGTAGAATAGTAATTGCAAAGGAGAAGAGGAGAAGAAAATGAAAAAAAAGGGAAGATAAAGTTAAAAAAATATAAAAAGCTAAAAAAAGTTTCAAAAAAGGGTGTAGACAGAGAAAAGAGAACTACAAAAGAAAAGTTGAAGAACAATATATAAAAATAAAAAGTGAAAGTCAAGTATGGGAGTAAATTAGCAGAAGGAGGAGAAAGATTAAAAAGTCAGGAAGAGGAATAGATGGACAAACATGGGAAGAACATTGTAGAAAATTATTAGAAGAACAAAGGGAAAAGCCAACAGTTGTAGGAGAGAGGAAAGAAAAAGAAAAATTAAGATGTAAAGGTATAAAAAAGGAAAAGTTGGAGCAACCATTAAAGAAGGTGAAAATAAGTAAAGCCGAATGTACTGATAGAACTCGAGGGGACCAGTGGAAATATATAAGTGATAAAATGAAATAAAAATAAAGAAGGTGTTTGAAAAGATATGGAAGAGAGGAGGAGTTCCTAAAAATGGAAAAATGCGACAATATGTTTAATATATAAAGAAGGGATAAAAAGGAAATTGACAACTACAGGAGGATAAGTCTCACAAATGTGGGGTACAAAATATATGAAGAAATATTAAGAAGCAGATTGGAAAAGAAAATAGAAACAGGAAAGTTAATACCCGATTGGCAGGCAGGCTTTCGTAATGACAGAGTTACAATAGACAATATTTATATCTTGAAACACATGGTTAATAAAGAGATAGGAAAGGACGCATGAAAAATGTTTGCTTTATTTTTAGATATTAAGGCAGCGTTTGATAATGTGGATAGAGAGCTGTTGTGGAAAGTGATGAGGCAGAAGGGCGTAAGCGATAATTTGGTTGCAGGGATAGAAAAACTGTATAAGGAAACAAGATACAGAACTAGAGTAGAGGGGAAGATAGGAAGAGAGTTTTGGTAACTAAGAGGCTTAGACAGGAGTGTGCGGTGCGTTAAGTCTAAGTTTATTTGCAATATATATTAGTGATTTAGAAGAGGTGATAAAAAAAACCTCAAACAGGAGGAATAGTGATAGGAAAGAAAAAAGTGTGGGTGTTAGCGTATGCAGATGATGTGGTTATAACTGCAAAAAATCAGAAGGAAATAAGAAGCATGATAGAGGTAGTGGAAAAAAATTTAGAAAAGAAAAAATTTGAAGTAAATGTGAAAAAACTAAAATAATGGTGTTTAAAAAGAAAAAGAGAGAGGAATAAAAGAAAGATGGTTATGGGGGCAAGAAGAAATACAAACAGTAGACAAATATAAGTGTGTTGGGTATAATTTTGGTTATAATAATAAGGATGAGGAGCATATAAGGAAATTAGAACAGAAAGGGAACAAGGTATTGAGTCAGGTATAAGGAATAGAGAAAAGGCTGTTTAGAAAAGATGTTGAACAAAGATGGTTGTTTGAGAAGTTGGTAAGAAGTGTAATATTGTATGGGGCGAAAATATGGAGATGGAAAAAATCGGAAAAGCTGGAAAAGATACAATTAAAATATTGGGAACAGACGTTAGGATTGGAAAACGAAACACCAGGATAAATAATAGAAGAAGAAGAAGGGTGAAGAGAATAGGAAACATTATTATGAAAGGGTAGGGTACTTGAGAGAGAAGATAAACAGAAAAGAAGAATAGAGAGAAAAATGGAAAAGGAAGTATAGATAAAAATATACGATACAAAAAAAGCGCGAAGATAGAAGGGGGAAAATACAATGTAAAGTACAGGAAGTTAAGTACGGAAGAAATACCAGGATATCTGAGAGAGAAAAGAACTATAAAAGAAAAAAAAATTATAGAATAGGTGTTTAGATCCGGGAATAAGGAAATAGAAAGTATGTACTAGAGGAACGATGAGGAGAGAATATGTAGGATGTGTGGCGAAGGGTGGATAAACATCAAACATTTAAAAAAAAATTTTGGGTATCTGCGGTCCAAAGAGAGAGAAGGAAGGATACTATTAAGAGAAAATAGATTGGGAATAGAATGAATGTATTGTTTAGTTTTTGGAAGTAAGAAAATGGAAAGGAAAGTATATACAGGGTGGGGCACTACCAACGAATTATTCTGTAGCACTAACACAACAAATATATCGAGATTATTTGAAATTACCTAATTACCTTTTAATCGGTATTAGGGTTACCAACCCCTAACTCTGATAGTTTTGGAAATATTTTAAAATCTGTTAGTTTAACAGTTTGCCATTTACTGGAATTACTTGAGTTACCTGTGAGATATCAGTGAAATGAACATTATATTGCAAACATTTTTAATATATAGGCCCAACCAGCTTTAAATATTAACCTTAATTTTTTTTTAGAACAAAATAACAGAAATGTGCTCATAACTTATGCCGGGCTCTAAGAGTCAGTCGAATCACGCCCACCTGTCACAAACAACACCAACCGTTATTAGTTTCATTAAAAATCGATGACTCTAACATTGGAAACTTTGTTAAAAAAATTCTAAAAATAATGGTTTTTGAGATTATCGTACTACTATTAGAGCGTTTTGTATTACATTCTTAGTTAATAGGTTAAAGTGTGTCGATGTTTTCTGTTTATTTTTTCTGAAAAAAAATAAATATTTTTAAGGTAAATATTTAAAACTGAAAGTTGCAGGATAATGTCCATATTGCGGATATTTTACAGGTAACTTGGACACCAGTACATCGTAAATTGTTAAACTATCAAATTTTAAAATATCTCGAAAACTATCAAAGTTAGGGGTTGGTAACCCTAATACCGACTAAAAAGTACATAGTTTCAGCTTTCAACAGGCTACAGAAATGTAGGGTGTTCTATTCAAGTTAAACAAGTTATTTAAGTTTTAAGTCGTTAGTGCTATGCGGTAGTATTAAACACCCTGTACATCATAACATAATAGTAAATATTGCAAAAGAGATGAAGCCTCTTAGTAAGGTGGTGCAAACCAAAGTTGCATGTTCTTATTTATCTGAAGTTATTGCATTTTTTGGAGGGTTTGCAAATCAGGTAAAATCGGTTTATCTTAGAAACGGAAGTAAGTAGGTATAGGGATATGTTAAAAACATACATTATTTTTTTTCGTACAATTCAAAAATAGAAAAAACACAGAGTGATCCGTTTAAAATAACCCAACTTTGATATGGTACGTGTTTCTAAAGCACTCTGTACAATCCAAAATATTTTTAAAATATGGTTTTGAATAATCTTGACATATGTATGCCTTAATATTTCTAACATTATTTGTCGTTTTAATGTTATAAATAATTCGTTGGTAGTGCCCCACCCTGTATATGGAGTTTTAATTTGTAAGAAATCGAATCTTTATTTATGTATATTATTACAAAGAATAAATAAAAAAAAATTGAACTATAGAAAACCCAACGCTATTGGTAACGTTATCAACAATATCAAAAATCACAAAAGGAGAAAAGCACCTAATCAAGAAACATATAAACTGTTATAAAAAGGGTCAGAATGTACATAGAAAAACATTATAAAACACAACAAAATGGTTTAGAGTAGCGAGTGAATAGAAAGAAAAGAAAAAGAGAAACAACACAGAAAATAATTAAGACAACTAAAGAAAGGAGTAAAGTAGGAAGCATGGGATTAATTTGAAGGCAAAATAGAAAAACATTATAACGGTTCTATTGAGTAGTGACAAGGAAAAACAAACAAAGCAAATTACCTTTTAAGCAAAAAAAGGAAATACTAGAAGAAAAAGAAAAAGAATGTATAAAGAGACGAAAAAAAATATTTTTAAATTTGAATCATTAAAGGAAAAGATTTTTAAATAAAAAAATACTTTGCTGTGTATAATAGTTATTATCTGAATGGATACTGACCAAAACAAGCGTTTTCCGCAAAACTCCACATCGCTTCGATACTAACAAACGTCGAAGAACGAATGGAAGGTATGTAAAAAAAAATAAAATGTGTAAAATTAATAGTTTTGTACATATTCTAAATCTAATCAGATCTGCACTATTATGTATAAAACTCACATGCAAAGTATTATAAAAATCTGTATATTCGTTTTCCTGACATTTTATTTATAAATTCACGTTTATTAAAAAAAGGGGTTTTTCAGTATCGTCGAACAATAGCAAAATAAATCTAATTGTTAGGCCATATGAACGCTACCTACGAAAGTACATGGGACAAAACAAGGTATAGCGCATCTTAAGACAAGTTGAAAATTCTTAACCTCACAAAGCAAAAATGAAATTGCGTTTTAGAAAAAAAATGGTTCAAACAAAAGCTATAGACAATCCAATGTTTAACAACTTTTTGTATATAATTGATATTGAAAGATATATCTATCAGCGCTAGAGACCATGATGAACTTCTATCAATTTAATAACTTCTTTCTATTTCTTTTGATCACTTGCTTTAGTACTCTGTTACTCCCGCTTTTTCTAAATCATTTTTTGCTTCTTGTAACAAATTTTTTTAGACGTTCTTTTTCTTTCTTTTGCCAGCTTCTCCTCCATACAGTAGTTTTTGTACAAATCTTTGCTGTGGCATTTGTATAACGTGGCCCACCCATCTAGCCCTGTGCGCTAGAACTTTTTGTACAATTTCTGGTTTCCCATAAATTTCCATTATCTTCTTATTTGTACATTTTATCCCAGACATATCTTGTCATCTAGCCTCATTTTTTACATATTTAAGGGATATTTTTTGAATTTGCTGCCATAACAGTAGTCACTTGACATTTGTCAGAGTGCTTTTTTTGTCATTCAATATGCTGAATTCATTTGCCAAAAAAAATTTTTGGATATCTCAAATTTTTCCCATTTGTTGCAAACTCTTTGCCGGTCACTGTATAACGGTAATTTTTTCTTAGTTATTGTTTTGTATTGTTTTAGTGTAAAAATTTGATCAGTTGTCGATCTCCCTGCCCTAAAACCTCCTTGGTATTCTTCCTGTTTATATCGTTTTAATCTATTGCGTATTATTTTTGCTAATAAATCTTGAATGTCACTTTCCGATTTGTCTTATAAGTTTTTTTGAAAAACAAACATATTGCTGTGCTTCACCATTGTTTTGGCGTGGTTTCTTTCCTCTATATCCTTAAGATAAGTTGCTGCGGTTTTTTGTGTAACTGTGCTCCTCCTTGCTTTAAAATTACTGCATGAATTCTTTCCTAGCTTTTTCTTTTCTTAAGTTGTCTTATTTCTCTTTCCAATTCTTGTTTTGTCGGCTTTTTGATTTCTTCCTCTTTTTTGTCTTGCACATATTCCGGTGATTTTTTAGATTCTTCTACCGGTTGCTTTCCCCTTGCGCCTTTAACAATTGTTTAAAATAACAATGATATTTACTTTAGTTTTTTTATATATCTCCCAATCCTATTCCTTTTCTATACCCTAGGGTCTAATGCTATCTATTACGAGCCCATTTTTATCTCTTTTCTAGGTGTTTCGTTACCTCTGCTTCTAGGAGGTTCTTGATGTCGTACTACTGCCTGCCTTTCTTAATTGGTTATTCTTGTAGTAATTGTTGTAAAAGTTTAGTTATGACTAATGTGTGATTGTTATGTGCATCTGTTCCTCTATTACTTCTGCAATTTTTTATTGTAGTAAAATATTTGCTTCCTACAAGTGCATGGTCGATTTAATTTACTGATTGACCATTTGGAGAAACTCACGTTGCCTTATGCATGTTTGTGTGGTCAAAGGATGTGCTGAATATTCGCATTTAATTTTCCACTGCAAATTTAATTAAGTTTTACTATTTTCTTTGTTACTCTGCTCGTGTGAGCTTTTGCTTTCTGTTACTTTATGGTACAGTTGCTCTCGGCTAAACTTAGCATTTAGATCTCTCAGTATTATTTTTAGGACATTTTGTGAAATTCATTTTTTGTCTCCAAGTTTTTTTCTTCTGTAGGAGCGTGTATGTTTATGATGTTTATCTTCTTATAGTTTCTATGTATCCTTATGTAACATAATCTGTCTGGTTTCGCTGAATAGTTCACTACCAATCTGTTTAATTTTTACTTATTACAAATCCAACACCAAAGTATCTGTTTTTTTCTCCGTTCTTGAAAAAGACTTTTTTCCCTAGATTTATTATTTCACTCCTTAGCTGTTTTGTTTCTTGCTGAGCTAGTATGTCTAGTTTGTACTCGTCCAATATTACTTCTAGATTTTTAATACTCCTTCTTCCTGTGTACTCTTTCCCTTTCTTTGATTTCCTAATTCTTCAATTATTTATTTCTGTATTTCTTCTTCTTTCCTCTTCAGATCAAACAATTTTTTTAGTTTTTCTACTCAATATTTTATCACCCTCCTGTCGTTTCTTCAATCATGGTTTTGTAATTTATTTGTTCATTGTTGTATTTTTCGTTTTAGTTTTGATCTTTCTTTTTTTTTGTTTGTCTTCCGCCTCATTTTGTTGTTTTCTTAGTTGGGTTACTTAATATAAAACATTTCCCACTTCCTCCGTTACTTTCGGCATATTATCTTTAAGTTCTTTCCGTTCTTTTAAAAACGTTTGTATCTTAATTGTAATGATAGTATTAATTTCTTCATTTGCTCTGTTTCTATCTTTTATACTGGTGTATTGTATTTGTACATTCCAATCTCTAACAATAATTCGACCCGCGCGCACTTTTATTTAATCGGCACTACGCCCGTGTTTACAAATTATCGCTTGGAGATATTGTTAAAATAATTAGTGTAACGTGATTGTTTTATCTCAGTATTTACTTAACAGATCAAAAAGTATTTTATATGTATAATTAAATTACAAATAACCTTTTTCTTCAAGCGATATTAAAACGGCATATTATTGAACTACTGGCAGACGCTAAAAACGCTTTTTACTGTCTAAACAGTAAAAAGCAACAGTTCTTTTGTTTCACAACTAATTCGAGGTTGGTATCTCGGTTATGTCATATTATAAATGTACAGTAAAGTACCAACTTGGTTCGTCGAGACAAAAACGTCACTATAACACTCGAGAATCTCAAATATTTGAAAATAACACATGAAAAGTAGCAATAAACGCTTGAAGAAAAATAATATATTTCACTTGGAGTTAAAGAATATAATTGTTTTGCTTAATTTGCTTTCTTGGCTAACGCCTCGCCAGCAAACTTTTAAGCTAAACAATAATATTGTTTAACTCCTAGTAAAATAATCTACTATTATTGGAAACAAATATATGTAAAATAAATATTTCAAAATTTTAAAAATTTGTGTAAGTTAACGGCTTTTAGGCTACATTGATTATGCCCCAATTCTAACCAGGTCTGAGGAATTATAAATAAAGTCCATGTACAAAGTTTTATAAATATGGGACGGGGGGTTTTCTTGATATCTTGTTTACAAACTAACTGTATATGGGTGTTGAAGTTTTCGGTTTAGAAACAGTCGCCATCTTATTTCATCAGATGTAGAGTAGAACTAGAAATGACAATAAAAAATACAACTAGAATACTCACAAAGTGGTTTAAAAAGGGGCGAGAAATATAAGACCACATATTTTCAGTGAAGAAAGCATGGTGATAATAAAATATACCTAGTTATCGTTATAAAAATAAAGAAAGAGGGATAATCTAACGAGATAGCTAATAGAACAGCCTAAGAAAAAAAAGAGTAAACGTAAAAACACGTTTGGGCAATAACCAAGATAATGAAAGCTGTATATGGAAACATTAGAGATCTAGATAACCAAATGTGTAGAACAGAGATACATTACATCACAAGCTAAATATATAGGCAAAAGCAATAAAAAATAAACATCTGAAAATAAATATAAACATTATTTTCTGGTTTAGAAATACTCTATCTAATCTTTGGAGTATTTATTTCAAAAGCTATTTTAAAAGCAATTTAGATTAAAAACAGATGATATTAGTAGCAAGTTTAAAAAATAGTATAGTGTGCAACAAGTGGGAAAAGTGACCGATTTCTCACGAGTGTGAATAATTGCGACAAGAGACGTAGTTGAATAATTAAGCAGTTTTTTAAGGTATCGTGATTATATACAGACAGATGATAAAAGGCGTAACATTTGTTTAAATTTTAATTTTTTATACATTTTGTTACGGTTTATTTGTAAACAAACTCAAAAATATAGCAGTGCTTAAAGACCTTGCCGGCAGCTCCTCTTAGTCGTGAGTGGTCGGGGGTTTATTGAGAATCGTTCAAAATGAAGGCTTCTACACTGCACGAAGAATTTATAAAGCGCCACCTAGGATTGCGTATAAAAGATATTTTAAAGCCATTAGGAACTCGTAGACACAAAAACAAACCGTACGTTGATAAAAATATGTATATTATTATAGCAACTAGACTTCAATCAACACACATAGAAATACATAGACACACCATTAGATAATATCATTTAGAGTTAATAACAAAATATAGTTATAAAATAATAATAACTTACGAGAGCGAGTCAAGGAACGAGTGATAATTCGAGGCACAAAGGACCCGGACCTTGGCTGATTATTTAAATAGGTTAAAAGCGCACAAAATTAATCAGGTACTTGGAAAGGTTTTTCTAGTTTACAAAAATGTCTATACCGCCTCAAAAAGGTACATTGCTAAAGTCACGGCCGCGATACGTATACATAGAACGCGACAAAATATATAAATGTCATGCATAAAAGAATTAACTTAGCTTGTATAAATAGGAAGGCTTCGGTGTTCGACACTTAATTGGCAGATGTGACAGCTTTCGTATCCAAATCTAGTATTTTATTATCCAATGTCGGAACTGGCAATTTCAAATAACTAAAACCCCTAGAAGATTTTTCAATACAAAAATTCATACTCAAACGCATGAGTGTAAACACGGCTGTCTATACTGTAAGGAGAAATTGGTCTATAAATCAATTATTTGTGAAATAATACCGTAACAACTTTCACAGAAATTTAAAATCGATTTATTGTTTCATTTTTTGATAAAATCTATAATATTTTGAAAAAAAGTTAACAGTTTATCATAGAAGCATAGAGAATTAAAAGACCTACAACTCTGAGAACCTAAAAGAAGCCATGTAACGGCGAGGAAAGGAACAAATGAGTGTGTAAAGTTTTTTTGTCTCGACTAGGTATTTGATTCTATTTTTGTATATCACTTTATAAATAAAAAAAAATTGAAATTTTAATATTGTTGCTCACATTTCTGGAATATTTATATTTAATTTTGTATTTAATTATAACGGTTGACCAACATCAATACAACAAATTTTAATGGCTTATTTCTAAATTTAAAATGGAAAATAAATTTGACATGAAATTGCTGGTATCAATTTTTTTTATTTTTATTTTGGATAACAGCAACCTAGTTATACAATGTGTTATGAAAACATTATCAATTACAATCTACAAGCTTTAATTTGACAAAAAAAAGAAACCCTTAGTACACATGCACAATTTTCAAACCGCCACCCAACTTCCCATCTTATAGTTTATTATTTTAATTACAAATAAAACTGCAATTTAATTTTCTTTTTAAGTGGATAATTAATAACATACAATATTTATTAATAAAACAGAAAAAAAAAATTTATTCAAATAATAATTGTTGCGATTGATTCTTTTTGTTTAAAAGTAAATCCCTGCAATTCGTGATAAGTAAGTTGTTTTAATTTTAAATTAAAAAACAAACATAATTTATTACTATTGTTGTTGTGTAAACTATGTTTAAATTTAACCGCAGATTATATTTAAACCGTTCTTTTATTAGGACAGCATCTAAACTCTAAACATGTTCAAGTGGAAAAACTCGTGGTGCAACAAAATAATGTATATTAATTACCCTTGTACGTAGTGCACAGCATGCTTAAGATGAAGACGGACACTTTCATTGTAAGTACGTTTGAATAACATACTGAGTTTCAAAAAAATTGATGATGATGATTTTGTGGTACTTTACATTTAGGTGTTTAATTAACTGTAACAAAAGTCATTTCCTAACATTTGTTATTATTTTTAACATTTTTCATATATCTTATATAATAATCTACATTTTTTTGTTATTTATTGCTTCAAACACGTGAGGAAAACTATGTACTATTTGATAGAGATAGCTAAGAGTAATTATTATTCTCTAAGATTTTGTTTAATATTTAAGTAAATAACTTAATTACATTTTTTTCATTGATTACCACAATGTAATATAATATAAGGTCATCGAAAAAAGGTGGTTCTAATTTTCATTTGTAATAGCTCCGGCTATAGTAATCGGTATTTATGTATCAAAGCACTAAAGTTTAATTTTTTATGACAAATGTGTTTTAGTTGCAGAGGCGATAGCATAGGTAAATAATGATACACGTGAGCCATGAAAAAGAACTTTAATACCAAGGTACATATTATATTTTATCGCCAACCGTCAGTAAAGCCGTCAATTACCGTCTATACCAATAATGTACTTTATCTGCCTCGCGGCAGATAAAGTGACATATGAGTCTGGTAAAGTGACATATGCGTCAGGTAAAGTATTTTGACTTTGACATTATTCGAAAATTATTATCTGTCAGTGTCACGCTTCTCCCTATTACGGGTCGATAATAGTTTTCGTGTAATTTATTCATAACAAATTATGGAAGATATTCAGTGCACGCCACCTGAAATTGAAGAGAAGTCATTAGAGACGTCTTTAGAACTTCTGCCAGAAAAATCCAGGGAAAAATACAATCGCCAGTACGACATTTTTATGGAGTGGTGCAATAGAAACAAAGTAAGGAAATATAGTGAAAACGTGTTACTGGCATATTTTTCTGATTTATCAAAGAAGTATTGTCCCCCTTCAATGTGGTCCTATTATTCCATGCTTAAGGCAACCCTTTCAGTAAAGCAAGACGTCAACATCGGTGAATATATAAAACTAACGGTTTTTTAAAATAAAAAGCAAGGAATCATGTTCCAAAGAAATCCAAAACTCTTTCACAAGAAGATATACTTACGTTTTTACTAGATGCACCGGACGAAATCTACTTGATGATGAAAGTAATTTGTACAAACTTTCAAAACCAAAATGATATAATGTTGCATTTTTTTAGGTTTGTGTTTTATTTGGAATTGCTGGAGCAAAGTAATGAAGAACTTTGGAATTTAAAAGTATGTGACATAGAGCACAAAGAAACAATTCTGGTAGTTCATATACCCAAAACAAAGACCAACAAGCCTCGTTTATTTGTAGTCAGTGAAGAATTTGAAGGAAAAGTAAAATCCATAGAACTATTTAATAAATATTTATCTCTGCGTCCTAAGCACACGTCTCACGATCGATTGTTCCTAACCTACAGGAACGGTAAATGCACTATTCAGCCGATTGGAATCCATACTATCGGAAGTATTCCAAACAAAATTGCCAAATATCTGCATCTGCCAGAACCATCACTTTACACGGGACATTGTTTCCGTCGAACATCCGCCACTCTCTTTGCCAACGCAGGCGGTAGTAAAGAAAATTTGAAACGCCACGGAGGATGGAAAAGTGACACGATTGCAGAGTCCTATGTTGAAGAATCTGTGCTCAATAAAACAAAAATTGCGAAGAAAATTTTAGGCGATGATCCAACTGACAACTCAGTTATCACCAAATCTAAAAAGAAGATTTGCACATTTTCAATATAGATAATAACCCTCAAACGTTTTCAGTTGGAACTCCTTCGACTTCAGGGATTAACTTTTTTAATGCATCAGGGTGTACGTTTAATTTCAATATAACAAATAATAAGTAGATTTGCTGTTTACTTCGTCTCAATAAAATGCAATTAAATATACCTCAGTTTCTTATATTCCGAATTCTAAACAGTTGGCGATAAAATTTTGTATGCACCACGTCAGTAAAGTGTCTTTATCGGACTCGCCTGTTATTCGCCTCGCTCGCTTCTCTCGCTCGTCTCATAATTTCAGACTCGTCTGATAAAGAATCACTTTACTGCCTTGGTACATAAATAACTATTATCCGAAATCCCCAATTTTAAACAAAATCTGACAATTTTATAATGTTTTTTAAGTAGCAAATGTAATGAGCTGTTTTCTTTTTTACGTCAAATGTTTCCACTGCGCATGCTCGATTTTTAAATTAACATACATTTTACACATCTCTACCGGTAATAATATGAACTTAAAAACCGTCGTATAATGAATTACTTTAGTGCCGATTTGATTTACTTTACTGCGGATTTATTTGTACTTTAGTGACGATTTCGGAAGAAGATACTTTAATTATTTTTATAAAAAAGATAGAAAATATCATAAAATTTTGATTAGTGGTGGCAAAACCGTCGAAAACAAAAACCGATTAATCGTAATAATTTTGTCAAGAACTTTTATAAACACACTTTTTATGAAAACATTAATAAATAATCACTTGCGGTAGTACCGGAAGTAACCATTAACTTTCTTATTTTAAATAGAAACCCTATTTATTATTTGGTTGCATCTAATCCAATTTTGCTAAGTTATTTTTAAATTTTAACTACTTAAATTCAGATCTATTTAGTTTTAAGACATTTAAAAATAATTCCACCTCTACCCTTTGAACAATCAGACTTCTCAGTAATTAATATAATTTATTGTATGGTGCCCCATTAATGTTAATATTATGACTAATAATAGTGTTAAAAACAGTACTATTTTTAACAAAATAATTTAAAATATGTGTCTAACGACATTTTGTGTAATAAGGGACACGTTGTCGCTCTAGTAGTGAAAGGTTCTAATCCACAAATATTTCATTTTCGGGTTATACCTTTTAACACTTGTTAAAAACTCAAAATTTTATATTAGTGAACAAATCTAAGTCACTGATACAGTTTGTGGCTATTTATAGAATATTGGCTAAAAGTTCTAATCAACAATTTGCTGTAGCAAATAGTCTTAAGCGGCTTAGACCTTTTCACTACCGCAATACGTCTTCGCTTATGGTTGTATTGCGTACAAGTGAATAGTCCTAAACCACATTATGCAAGTCTAGACAGGCATTTTTATACAAGCTTGAACTTCAAACAACTATTAGATAGCATTGTATTGTTGTGCAGGTTGGTGCTGTAAAGTGCAATAATGAATTCGAGAGGCAGATTATTAGTTGAATTAGCACTAAAAAAAGAAAGAACTAATACAACCGGTGATTATAATAAGCTGGTTTATGCAACTTTGACCCCGGTAGCTTTAGGTAAGTTTTCAGTAATTATCTACTAAATAAAACGCATGCATCTTGTGAAAATCAGCTGATACTGGAAGTTAGGTTATGTAAAAACAACTCACTTAAAAATGATTATTTTGGTTGGTTGTATTGTACTATTTCTTGAAACTTCTTTTTGATAATGTGTGAAGGAAACTTTCGTGGGTGTTGATGTGTGTATGATCATCTTTGTCTATTGTAGATGAAACCGAAATAAATGAACCTTTTTCAGTTTCTGTCAGCGCAAGCAATTGTGATGAAGAACTTGCATTACTTGAAGTACAACATAATAGTACAACTGGTGAGTACGGTAATAAAATATTTGCTTTTTAACTTTACATTTTAAGATTAAAACATTAAAAATTTCCAAAACCATGATCTTTTAAACTAAAAATCTGGAACCTTATAGTTAAATTTGCAAAGTAATTACAATTACAATGCATTTTACATAAAAGATAATGATGAACTCAAGTATTTTTTTCTTTATTTTTAGATGCAAACAAAATGCTCGAAGATAAATCTATGAAAAAATCGTTAACAAGTTATGCTACAGTTTGTTCTGGAAGTGATGTTGAAGATTTTGACAGAGATGATGGTTCGAGCTATAAACCATCCAATAGTGACTTTGAAGAATTTTCAGACTCCGATAACCAATCTCTTAAAACCAAAAACCAAGAACAAAACTTGATTCTGATGTTGAGAGTAATAATGAACAGGGCAATAATGATATACAGTCTTCGTCACAAACTGTAGACAAAAAGCTTAGTCGAAAAAGCAGAGAAACTCCGCGTCATGGAAGCGAAATGCTCAAAAAACTTAAGATTAGATGGAAAAGAGACTATACTCAAAAAGGGAAACTTAAGCCTGCTAAAAGTGTAGTCGATATTAAATGTCATTGACACTATAAATGTCAACAATTCTTCACAAAACAACAGAGAGAAGATATTTTTGCGAGCTTTCTTCAGTTGAAAACACAGCAGTTAATATGGAATTACATTGTAAAACATGTTACCTGTATTCCGAAAAAACGGTGCTATAGTGAAAATAATGAAAGACGAGCTAAAACATACGTTTATAAATTAACTGCCAACCAAGTGTCCCGGCAAGTATGCCAAAAAATGTTTCTAGCTACCCTTAATATTTCTAGTAGAACAGTTAAAACTGCCATCACTAAACTTAGTGACACTGGCTCAATAAAACCAGACATGCGTGGGAAGAAATGTCCTCCTCAGAAAAAATCCGAAGTGGTAAAAATGTGATCAGAGATCATATTAAGTCCATCCCTGTAGTTGCATCTTATTATTGTAGAAGCACTTCAAGACGGAACTACCTTCCATCTGGTTTATCTGAAACCAGATTGTACGAAGATTATAAGCATTATTGCGAAGAACTTAACGTGATCCCTGAAAAATTTAGCTATTACAGACACATCTTTGTAACGGAATTTAACCTTGGATTTCATCGTCCAAAAAAGATCAGTGTGATTTTTGCACAAAATTCAATTGTTTAGAAGATGATGGAAAATTAGCTTTACAAGAAGAATATGACCTACATATTGTCAGAAAGCAAGAGGCTAGAGACCAAAAAGATCATGATAAACTAAGATCAAAAACAGATAATACATTTGCCTGTTTCACGATGGACATGGAAAAGATCCTCGTCACCCCTTCGCTTAATGTTGGTAAACTTTATTACTCCCAAAAATTAAAAACTTTTAATTTTACTGTTCATAACCTAGCTGTTTTTGAGGCTATAAATTATATGTGGCACGAAGGCATAGGATCAAAAGGATCTTCAGAAATTGCAACTTGCCTATGGAAACTTTTGTCAGATCTTGCTCCTTGCGTTAAAGACGTAACGTTTTATTCAGACACTGCTTCTGGACAAAACAGAAATTGCATAAATGCAGCAATGTTTCTCAGAGCAGTTACAATTTTGCCCATTAACACCATTAATCAAAAATTTATGGAATCAGGCCACTCTGAAATGGAGTGTGACAGCGTTTACTCCAGTATTGAAACCAAAGGCAGAAAAATCGATGTTTTTACTCCTGAATGTTGGTTTACCGTTACACGTACGACAAAAACAAAAACCATTTTATAAAGTGGTTGAGCTTAACTTTACAGACTTTTAAACTTTAAGGAGTTTTCTTCTACGGTGATTAAAAACCGAAACAAAAACGAAGATGGTGGAAGTGTCAGTCGGTTGAAAATTAAATGGTTACAATAAAGGAAAGAAGATCCGACACGAATTTTTTATAAAGAAAGGCTTTCTGACCTTGAGTTTAAATCTATTATTATTAAAAAATTACCACACGAACTGCTAGCACTTTAAAAGAAAATAAGATCAAACCACTTTATAAAAATGCTCTACCAATAGAAAAACAAAGCTACAAAGTTTACTAAGATTATGCACAAGTGGTTGTATTCCGAAACCTACCAACATTTTTATAAAAATTTGAAGTCCACCGAAGAAATTGTTGTAGAATCATCAGATGAAGAGATGGAGTAACTAAATTTGTTTTCATAAACTCATAAAATAGTTCTAAACCAGAAAGTTTGCGTTAAATTTGGTATAATTAGTATTAGCGAATAGTTATAAGCCAAAAAATATTAGTATTATTTAATGTAACATCTGGATTTTTTCAAACATTGTTGTGTAATCATTTTTTTAGCGATATATTAAAGTTTGAGCATGCGAAGCTTTATTTTACCAAATTTATGGGGAAAAATGCAAAAAAAGTGAAACGCAGAAATTTAAAATGCTTTTTTCTCAAAATGTGTGGTCAGTGGATTAGAACCTTTCACTACTAGGGCGACGATGTATAAATAGTATAAACTAAGTAATGCCAACAGACAATTGTAACGACGGTAATATACAATATTCCAGGTTGTACGTATACGTAATAAATATTTTGGAATTTGTTTAACTAATTGTAAAAACAAGGTTTTTTAGTTATTGACCTTACTTTGCTAAAAGGCTTTTTTCAGAGTTTTGTACGTTTGCCAAACCGACCATTTACCCGTACAAAGCAATGACAGTTTTATGCTAACATGTGCTCCTTGAAGAATTGTCGGTGCAGCATGTAAACTTTGTCAATGTTAGGATTATAGGATAATTTAATATGTTTGTATTGTTTCTTTTAGAGGTCGATAATAAAAAAGAATATTACACCATGAATGTTTGGTAAATTTATAAATCTATATAAACGTGTTAGATGATCTTGCGTTTTAGCCTAAACTTTTGAATACTAGAAATAGGAAGCTAACAGTAAAAAATAGCTCGTAAGGCTCAAGATGGGCATTTAGTTCTTTAAATAATGCCCCAGAAGTCAGAATTACTCGAGTCGGGTCTCTGCGCTAAGGTATTGTAAGTTCAATTGTTTAGTCGCTTAAAATGACCTTTAGACATTATCCCCAAGCCACTTCTTTTTCGCCAGCCAACTTTCTTTTTTTCGGTTTTTTATTATTTTTTTTTCAGGCGGTTTTTGAATCAACGTTTTTTTTTATAAATCAATTAATATTAATAACAGCATTTAATTCGCCATTACAGTTGATAAAACCTCAAATTTTTAGAATCGATATAAAAAATCGATTCAAAAACTCCATTTATAAATAAATTTTTTAAAAATACAATTTAAAAACAGACTTAAAAATTGTTTTTTAAATCGACTTTAAAAAACTATTTTAGAAATCGCCTTAAAAACCAATTTTAAATAGATTTGAAAACCGATTTCAAAAAGACAGAAAAACTTAAGAAATGTTTTTAAAATTTGACCAATTTTAAAGTCTACTTTAAAACCGATTTTGAAAATTTATTTTAAAAAGTCGACTATGTAAATCTATTAACCGATTAATGGTGCCCCGACTTAACTCCTTTAATTTTTTTCTTTTGAGTTTACATAAAAAACGTTGTTTACGTTTAAAATATGCAGTACCTGCTACACCTTAGGAAACGAATCATCGATGCGATAGCAACTGTAACTCCTGATATGCTTCAGCGGACCTAGACGGAGGTAGTGGAATGTCCGTCATGCCACAGCCTGACATATTACAAATCAAAGTTAAGGCCATTTTTTTTATTGTATTATAATCCATTGTACTAAACAAAATTTAACATGAAATAAATCGCAAAATAGGAACCAAAAAATGTATAATTTCCGCACTTTTTTTTAATTTTAAAAAATATATCTAGATTTTTTACTGTTAAAAAGCAAAAAAAACATTAAAAAACAAAATTATCCAAAATATATCTAGAATTTTTGAAAAACTTGAAAAATTATTTTTTTATGCGGTTACTTATCTGCTTTAATGATATTTATAATACAAGCAAATTACAGACTTAAGAAAATGTAAAATAGTGGTAAAAAAATTGATCTTCCTACTAACTCCACTTCTTATTCTAGGTCCAATTTAATAATTAAAAATAATCTCACAATAATTTCCGTGTAAATATACTCCAATCTTGAAAATATTGTAGAAATCGGAGGTGTTCGAAAAAAATGTGTTCCCGTGTTAATATCAATTCATTATTGTCTCTCAGTAGCTCCAAATGTCGAATCCATGACCAAACTTCAGAATAAAATAGTTTCAGTAATAGTTTTTAAAGAAATTAAATAAATTTCAAGTTCACTGGCCCTATAATGAAATGGGAAATTAATAACTAAATGTGCGTTTGTGAGACTATGTGTTTTAACGCAAAAGTGATTTAGAAACGTGATTTAATGCCAAAAACAGTACATAAATCAAAATAATTGATAAAAACTCCATGCAAGACGCGTGTAAAGGAAGAATGAGGGAATGTTTTCCTATCTATTGTTTACAAAAATAATTAACTTCGAAAGAAAAAGCAAAATTACAGAAAACTAGTCAAAAGTTGGGTGAATGAAAAAAAGTACCAAAAGATGGCGGTACGAAATGTTGCAAACTTGGATAAGTTTGAATTTAAAAATATAAACATAGCAGGCCATGATTAGAAAACTGATAAATAAATGTGCAGACGATATTTTCAGTATTTAGACAGTGCTGAAATAACGACCAAATTAAGTGAAAATAGATAGAGAGAGCAAAACGCGACGTCACAACAAAAATAATACAACAAATAATTAAAATTTAAAGTGACGTGTAGAATTTAATTAGAGTTGCACACAAACAAATTAATGTAAAGAGAAAGTAAAGTACAAGTGCACCTAACGAATTAAATAATTTAAATAATAAAAACAAGAATAATTACACGTCGAAAGTTTTAAATAAAGTTTTGAGTTACAAACTGTTAAGTATAAGCTAAAGGGGCAGCAGTTTGCACACCATACAACAAAATCCGGGTTGCAACGGAGTAACCAGCAAAACGGAATACGGTAGATCACGAAAAAAGATAATAAAACACTTACCTGTATTGGTGACCAGATGCTAGTTTTAATGATTGTACTAATTGATAGTTTATTCCTGTATAAACAATTGTCGCACACAATAACAACACTTGTTGCACGTCCGAAATTCGTATGCTTAGTTTGGATAAACAATGTGATCGCTTATATTCAAAGCGCTGTTGCAAAATTATAATTTAAAACGCGTAAGTTTATTTTGAAAAATATAGTTGTACATACAAAATTTTACTCGATAAAACAACCTTGAGATTATCAAAGAGTCATTTATTTGGATAATTTTGAAGGTAAAAATTAATAATAAAGTTTCATAAAACAAAAAAAAATGTTTTTTGTAAAGCTTATAACCTCATATCAATGCAACATACTCGTAATATAAGATTTTGAAAAAATTTATTTATTAAAGAAATAATCGAAGAAAAATTATTTTGTTCCGGTAGAAATTGTTGTGGTAAAGTCTTGGGATGAAACAACGAATATCAGAACTACATTTCAAAGGAAACTTAAAAATGGCGTTGATTTCTTAGACAAAACTCCTTTCTTTTATTAAAAATAGGTTTTTAAATCAAAAGTTTAGAGTTTCTTTTCCAGATAATAGAAGTAAATTTCGATTTTTAAATAATGGTTTTCCACAAGGACCAATGCTTGCAGTTATTCTTTTTAATGTATATGTTTCTAATCTTCGTTCTTAACAATGTCAAAAATAAGTTTACGCGATGATATGGCAATTGCATTTCTAGGTTTGGTTGATCAAACAAAAAATTAAAACAAGAAATAATGTTATTTAAAAATTATCGGGAACAATTTGGGGAGCAATGCATTGTAGTCTATTCTACAGCAGAATATGTTTTGTTTCTATATGAATTAACAGTTTCACAAAAAAAATAAATGCACAACTAAATTGTACCATTTGCATTCGTTGGAATTTTCTATTTTAAAATAATCAGTAAATCTTTATTATGCATATTAAAATTGCGTTGAATTTTACTGTACGTGATAGTTCAATTTCTTTACCTTGCATAGTTGCAAGTCTGGATCAGTTCGTTGAAATCACCTTGAAATATAATTAATTTTTGCTGTTTTATTGTATTTTTTTGATTTAATTTCATCATTTTATAATTTAATAGACTAAATTTACTATAATTTGGGGGTTAGGTCAACATTTATACGTTCTCAAGATACAGATATTTTAAGGTAGGCTATTGAATTCCAATAGAAATTTTGAAAATGGTCACTTATTTTGTGCAATATCGCATTCCACGTCAAATATTACATGAAATGAAATTGTAGTATATTTAATTAAATTTTATTTTAGACTAGACTGGGAACTACAAACTTAGAGGATTTCTCAAAAACGAGGGATAACCAAAAACCATGATAAATGGCTCTCACATTTTGCTGTATAAATGCAGGGTTCAATCATCAGATCTGTATGTATGAATAGTTTGTTCAAAGTGGTCATATGAAGGTATTGGACTTGCAACTGTATTAATGACCACTTGCTTTAATTTTCTACAATACATATTTAAATTTTCCTTTTAGTATTTGATAGGTATCAATTTTTTGCTGACATAGTCACAGATCTCAGTGTCTCTGGAGAATTTTATTGTTTTGTCTCGCTTCTCAGGAGTCATGTCAACCTCATCAAAAACAATGCCGGTCAGTTAAAGGTTTGTCAAAATGTGGTGTCAAACAATTCGTGAATATTCAAAGTTTTGTCAACACTGTGACCTGCGTAGATTGTGGTTAGTAGCTGTTTCTGACCATTTCTATTCGTTATTGTGTTAATGGATCCCATAAAGGACAGCAGGAAGTGAAATTTGCCACACCATACAACAACAAATTTTAACTTTGGGTGAAGTCTACTCTCAATAATATCTATTGCTTTTATAAATAATGGTTGGTCGAAAGTGACGAACGTAATTTTCTGGTGATATTGTAGTCAGTCCGATACAGATAAATGGAACAAATAATAGATTTTTTAAGAGGGTTAGCTCTTATAAATCCATTCTACTATGGCACCGACTGTGTGTTGAGCTACTTCCTATACAACCAAATTAGGTTAGGAGTCAAAAACAAAATTTCACCATTAATTTCATAGGTGTCTTTAAAATCCTTAATCATAATTGTTGCCAATTTAAATAAACATAGTTCGGTATACGTGGGATGTTATTGCCTTGCATTATTGCTATCAATGGGGTCATGCACATGATGCCTTCTGTTCCATAAAATTTGTTATCATCTTCTAGTGTGTTAATGTTTACGTCCGCATTGTCATTGACATCTTGAATCAACGCTCTGTTTTCTATTAATGGTGACGATTCATCTCGTAAGATCGCCGAAATATCAAACTGCACAGCTGTTGAATAGAAATAGAAGAACCCCAGCGTAGGGCACATATTTACCAGATGTTTGGAATTGTATTTTCGGTAAAAGTAGGTACAATTTTAAGCAGAAAGAGGAAAACAAAAATTGAGGTTGAACAGCAGCTATTAAGAAATGACGTACACTTTTTCTTCTATGATTTAAGAAGACCAAGTTTATTTTTGAAAACAACAGTCTCAAAAAATAACTGCACTGACTCAGAGATGACAGAATAGAAGAAATCTTCCAAGGGGGGATACTGACTGGTGTCATACTATTGTGTGCAGATATTTTTGCTGATGTCTTCATAATTCTCAATTGCTTTTGTTGCGCATTGCTTTGTATTCTTTATACCACTACTTATATAAAATTTTATGGCCAGTGTTATTGAAGCAGGCGAGCGTTGTTTTGTGGAAGCCCATCACTACTATAACTATGTCCTTGCCAAAACGTTTCCGGGGGTGAATTGTTCTGTTTTGTCATCAGGAATACAATCACCCTGAATTTGTTATAGAAAGTGTGATAAAGGAAACTGACATTCTTGACTCTTTTCCGATAAGTGTCCCAATAGGAGCTTCTCCTCAATGTCCTTCTCGTCTTTAAGCTGTATTTAAAACAATTTGCCCCATGCCCATTTTCTCAACTGTACGGACAACGCTCCTTCTTGCCAAGAGCAGTTTGCTTTGTTACTGAAGAAATTCTTTAGTTATAGTATTACCTACAAAAAACAAATCCCTCTCAAGATGAGTTTATTTGATAATCTTGTCGATTAAATGTTTGCTTGGAAAGCAGAATAACCTCCTTAGCGAACTGAGACTTCAACGTTGCATACAGCTGCATATCTCTTCCTGCATTTATTATAAACGCTAAAGTAATTTTTATTTCCTGTTTGACCTCGTTCTATGATGTTTACAACAGAACTAGTGTTGTGGCCCTCACGACATACAAAACACGCCCAGACAAAAAAAATTTTGCAACACATTTAGAGGGGTTTTAGAAGGACTACGTGCGCGTAAAGAAGTTAATGGAGAAGAGAACAAAACCACTTGAAAATTTCCTTTCCGGGGAAAACACCTGCGAAAGGCTAACTTCTCTCTTTGTTGTTTTTATATCTGTACAAACGCTTAAAAATGGTTCTACTACGCGTCCTAAAGCTTTCCATAAAAAAGTAACAGATCTTTATGATAAAAATAATTTTCTTGTCACGGTGTCAAAAAAAATGTAGTTATTAGTCAGCTCTCAAAGGATTCTTTTTATCAATACCAAAAAAAAGTGATTTTAATTATTTAATAAATAAAATTATTAAAAGACGCGAGAACAGTTTATTTGCATTTCCCCCAAAACCCACTTATCACTACTGTACTTGGTTATCTGCCGTTGTTGAGAGAACGGCTGGTCCTACAGGTAATTTCGAAATTTTTTCACTTTTTTTTTCAAATAATTATATGTTTTATATTGGTTTAGGTCCAAACAACATTCAAAAAATTTAAAACGACCGAACCTTTTGCAAGCACGGAAATCTCAAAAACAAAACAAAACGTTTACCACAGAACTCCACATCGCCGGTTAAGCGAAAATAGTACTTATTGCGTTTTAGAAAAAAATGGTTTAAACAAAAGCTATACACAATATAATTTCCAACTACTTTTTTTTCACAACTTTATTGGTGAAGATACTGTTATATTAATTAATGTTACGTGATTTTTATATCTCAGTAATTACGGATCAAAAAGTAACTTAAAGAAAATTTGTGTATAATTAAATTACGAACAACTTTTATTTGAAACAAAAATGTGTAAGATGAATATATTTTTAATAATTTAATGGGACTTGTTGGACACTGATTCTTTTTACTTTTTCTACTACTCCTACTGCTTTTTTCTCTCCAAATATATGTACTTGACTTTTTCTTTACGCTCCTATTCCTTTCTGTATCTTTTAATATCTTACTTTTTTTATTGAAGGTTTTTGTTAGGTAACGTTTTTGGTTTTTGCTTTTGGTTTGTTTTGAGGGTTTTTAGTGTTACTTAGTCGTTGCCAGTAGTCTACATTTTGGTTGGTTTTGTACTTTGATTATTTTTCTTCTCAGTATGATTGTTTGTTTTGAAATTTTGCTTAATTTTATGAAAAAACTTCTACTCTAGTAGACCGATTTCATCCACTTAGTTTTTTCGCTTCTTTAATGTTTTTTTCTTACAAATTTGTTCAGGATTTTGCGGCTTGTTTGGGAACTAGTGTAGTCTAGATTTGGGTCGTCGTTGTTTGAATATTTTTCCTAAGGTTTTGCTAACGCAAGTAGTCAACTTCTTTAGAGATCATTCTATCCCCAAGTTGGATGTAGACTAATGAGGTTTCCTGCAGCTAAAAGAGGGTTAATTTTGTCCTTTTGTTGATTTAATGGTTTGTTAAAGTTTTTTGGTTGATTTGAAGATCGACTTATCTAGTCATCTACTCTTCCGGAAGATACTCAAAAGGTGATCCTTCACGACTTTACAGAGTACCCAAAATCTACAAACCACATATTATTCTGGGATCAATACTGAGCTTTTCTAAATCACTAACATATTACTTAGATAAGTACTTGGCATCTCTGCTCCAACCACGTATAGGAAAGCCAACAGCTACGTTAAGAACTCACTAAAGTATTTTCTTCTAATATTAGTCAGCATTTTAAAATATGTTTCCCTAAAAAGAGTTTAAAAAGAGAATTCTTTAAACAAGTGGATAGACTGGCAATAGAAAGTTCATTAAGTTTAGTGATACACAATTTTTATGTAGAGAGTTTTAAAAAAGCGGTTGAGACCGCGGATTATAAGCGACTAACATGGTTTCGGTACGTAGATAATACTTTTAGTGTTTGAAAACACGGCATAGAGCGGCATAGAGAAGCATAACCAATTTCTTTAATACCTGAACAGCCAACACTATAAAAACAGAAGGCAAAAAACAAGTGACCTTTTAGGATGTGCTGGTCATAAAAACGAAAAAACAATTTGAGTCACACAGTGTACAGAAAATCTACACACACGAACCTGCATACCTTATTGAATCATCACCCAGGCTAAAAGTATGGAACGAGCCTAAAGAATTGGTGAACCAGTTAAACATAAAAGTTGTATGGTTCTAACTGAATTTTCATAAAATGCCATCAATAATTCAGTTACTCGCCGTTTACAAAAATATTATAAATTTTTAAATGTAATACCCTGTATATTATTATATTTTTAAAGAGATCTTTTTTTCTGATTTTGAAAAAATATAATATTTAAATGAAAATTGTGGGTCCATTGCTTGAAAATCTAATCTAACTAAAAATCAAGAACAATAAAAACTTCAATTCCTTACTAAACTCGTACAAAATTAAGATTAGAAAACTTTGCT
The DNA here is from genome assembly GCA_030710515.1 of Abscondita cerata. Taxonomy (NCBI): domain Eukaryota; kingdom Metazoa; phylum Arthropoda; class Insecta; order Coleoptera; family Lampyridae; genus Abscondita; species Abscondita cerata. Next base: position 366,645 of record JALBCR010004154.1, read on the forward strand.
ATAACAATAAAGATACTTTACTTTCAGAATTTAACACGTATCATACTTCACTTTTACATATGAATTACAAGTTTCCACTCCTTTATGGTCTTCCAAAAATTCACAAAACTTATATTCCGATTAGACCAGTAGTATCTTTCACTAATACTCTAATATCTAGAAATTCTTATTGGCTCAACATAATTCTATGTTCCACTTTAAATTTTCAACCGAAATACTCCATTAAAAATTCGTTAGATTTTATCCATAATCTTAAACCTTTCACTAATAAGATTCCCTCAGTATGTAAACTTATTTCTCTTGATGTTTAATGCTTAAAACACACGTGTGTCGATTTTTACTTGGTTTTATTGACACACGTGTGTTTCAAGCATTAAAGCTGTCGCTTAGACAGCGCTATGCACTTTAAACGCACACATGTCGTTACAATTAACTGTTGGCATTTTTCTTAGTTTATACTATTCATACGTGTTAATGTTTTACACAAGATGTCGTACGACACACATTTTACTTATGTTCATTGCTCCACGAGAGTTTAAAAGACCAACCGCCGTCTTGTACAGTTGTATACCGCACTTAAGTATACACCTCTGATGAGCTCATAATAAGAACGAAAGGCTGCATCAGGTGTTCTTTCGTTGCGTGTCATGCTTCTATACAAGTTTTACTTGGTTTTATCGACACACGTGTGTTTCAAGCATTAAAGCTGTCGCTTAGATAGCGCTATGCACTTTAAACGCACACATGTCGTTACAATTAACTGTTGGCATTTTTCTTAGTTTATACTATTTAGAGGTGTCAATGTTTTACACGAGATGTCGTACGACACACATTTTACTTAATAAATAAACCACTAAAAAGCAGGAGATATACAGAGAAATACAAACAATTTTCACTAAAATTATTTTTACGAACCCAAAAATGTTAATATTAAAGTAGGTTTTAAATTTTTTGCCAGCTCAAACTGCTAAGTGATCATGGTTAGAGTTATATATAAAAAACTTAAACAACCCTTGTGCTACATCTTTACAAATACGATATGTAAAGATGACAAATTGAAGTCAATAGTATTAGACTGCATAGAAAAGCTATAACTACAATGCGGTGCCAATGTTAGGGCAGTAGTAAAATTTTTGAAACCTAATTAAAAGAATAGATGTATCACCGAAAAACCATACCTTCTCGTAAACGATAAAAAAATCTATTATTTCTTCGATGTCCCCTATTTATTGATCGGTGCAAAATAACTTGATTAAATACGATATAATCTTTAATAGCAAAAAAGCATCTTGGAAAGACATTAAAAATTTCTACATGTCAGACAAATATAAACCGCTGCGATAGGCTCCTAAATCAACTAATTTACATATTACTCTAAATAATTTTCATAAAATGAAGGCGAAATATGACACACAAGTGTTTAGTGAATCAGTTGCATTTGGTTTATGAACGTATGTAGCTTTTAATGCTTTTTGTTTTATTTGCACTTCTGTGCTACCTGATTTTTACAAGAAAAATGTTATTTTTGATTTTTGGCTTAAATTTGGCTAGTAGTGGAAAAATTAGTATATACACTATGGTTGTGAAGTACATTATTGCCTACGCACCTTATTTCGCGAGGGGCGGTAGTTAAATTGGTGCTAAGGCAATAATGACAGACTTCACACCCACTTAATCACAAATTAGCAGCTTTTCGTTCCTTTTTCCATCATAAATTTAAATCTAAACATAATCTTAGGTGTCTCACTACTATCTCTCAAAATACAAATTTTAATATAAAGTCTTTTCTACCCCTTTCATAAGTCCTATTTTTTATAAAATTCAAAAATTATTAGTAATTCATAATCATTCAGATGGCACATCACATAGGGAACGGCAATCTTCATAAAACAGACAATAGACCACTATCATTTATCCAATTTTAAAGAAAATTATCTACAAGCTACTTCTATTAAGGTTCGAACTCTGCATTATAAATTAACTACATCAGCAGTATATTGCCCACCTAGGCACAATATTAAAAAAGAGGATTTTGAAACATATTTCAAAACTCTTGGACAAAGATTTCTAGCTGGTGGTGACTTTAATAGCAAAAATACATTATGGGGCTCAAGGCTCTCAACTACCAAAGGAAGAGAACTTGCAAATTTAATACAGGATTGTAATTACTCATTCCTTTCTACATGAACTCCAACATACTGGCCCACAGATTCCACAAAAACACCGGACTTGTTAGATTTCTTCGTAACAAATGGTCTCTCACGAGCTTACATGCATGTAACTCCAAATTTCGACCTATCATCAGATCATTCGCCGGTCATAGCAACTATTTTATCAACCATCATCCTACCCAAAAATGAAGATCCAAAACTTCATAACTATAAAACAAGTTGGGAAAATTTCAGGAATATAGTTACAAATTTAGAAATACCACTGCGAAATATTAATGAATTAGAAATCGCAACAGAAAATATTATTAAAACACTACAAGAAGCTGTAAAACTATCTACTCCACTACAAGACCCACTGAAACACAATAAATATTCCTCTACAAATCAACAACTTCTACGACAAAAACAAAAAGCTCGAGCTACTTGGCACCGCTCACACAATCCATTAGACAAACACAAATATAACCAACTGACTAATAATTTAAATAACCTAAATAGATACGATTATTCAATAAGGAAACCAACTAAAAATGCAAGAAAACCTAAAAATATTACATCACCCGTTAGACAAACACTACCAACCTTTAGGCCCTGGGCAAAAAACAACAAAAAAAAGTCTGAACTCATTGGGATACATTTTTCCAATACCTTTACCCCTCACAGTGATGATCCAGATAGTGAATTAAAAGCAAACTTGGAAATACCAATATTAACTCAACATCAACTGGAACTAACCACTCCAAATGAAATTAAAAAAAAGATTAAATTCTTAGGACCCAAAAAAGTACCAGGAGCAGATAAAATAACGCCAAAAATGCTAAAAGAACTTCCTCAAAAAGCATTAGTGTTACTAACGTATAAATTTAATGAAATGCTAAGACTACAATACTGGCCAAAACAGCTTAACCTATCTCAAATAATTACTATAGTTAAACCAGGAAAAGATCTACCAGATGTCAACTCATCTTAGTAATTTCTAAAGTTTTTGAAAAACTTGTACTTTGTCGAATCTACAATGACATACCAGAAGATGAGATTTGATTTTTGCAGTGGACACTCGACTATCCAACAGGTCCATAGACTAACAGATAAAATTAATAAGGCATTTAAAGACAAGAGTTACTGTTCTGCAGTTTTTGTGGATGTTAGTCAAGCTTTTGACCGTGTAATGGTCTTTTATTTAAAATTAAACAAATTCTTTCTCCTTATTTCAACATACTGAAATCATACCTCAGTGACTGTAAATTTCAAGTAAAAGTAGGAGGTAATAAATCTGAACTTTATTCAATAAAAGCAGGGGTACCACATGGCAGTGTCCTTGGGCCGCTGTTGTACACTCATGAAATTTAAAACTTGGACACCACAGTTTCTGTAAAGAAAAGTTTGCACATTGTGAAGCAAGCTTAAGGGTATCATTTACAATTCTAACAGCAAGTAGTCTCAACAGGGGTTATCTTATAGAAGGACTGTAGAATGAATCATTACACTAAGCACGTTTTAGAAAATAGGTAATTTACGTTGCTTACTTAATTTTTTTTTAAAGAATATATTTGAAGGTATCGCTAATTAAACACCATAGCTCGATTAATTATCGAATCAAAATTTTGTTTAGGAAATGTTTACAAAATAAAATTAGAAATAATTTTGATTTAAAAACGTCTACAAGCAATAACTTTTAAATTAAATCAAAAACTAAACATGGTTATTTGGGTTGACTGATTATTACTTATTTTTAAATAAATCTAACCTACTAATTATTGTAAGTTATTAAAAAAATCATTAAACTCTCTATTCATAATATTTAGTCCTTACAAAATGTATATTTTATGACGTTTCATTTTTTTCTGTAGTTAATATAAAAAGTGAAAATAAAAACTAAGGCAATTCTTATTGTCAACGTATATATTTAGTTTTTGACAAGAATTTATTACATAATTATAATTAAGATACCAAGTTATAGTTTAAAATTAAATGAAAACTTTTTTTAAATAAAGGTATTACTATATAAATAAATATAAGAAATCAATAATGGGTGTGACCTCCATTATTATTGATACATTCTTGGAGGCGTCTGCTCATTGACGCTATCAAGGTATCAATATAATTAATATTAATCGTTTCCCATGCGGTATCAATGGCTGCAATTAGTGCATTACGGTTTACTGGTATAAAATTTGGCCCTTGTTGTCTTCGGATAACAGCAAGTATTCGAGCCCAAACATTTTCGATAATGTTAAAATCTGGGCTTTTTGCTGGCCAGGGTAACAGCTCCAGTTTTTCGTATCGTAAGATACTAAGGTCATATTTTCACGTTTATTTGCTCTCAAAGTTCCAGTAAGCGTCAAATTTGTATTTAGTAGTTCCTTGGATAAGTTTATGGAAGTAAAAAAATTATCCATAGTAACACCTCTTCCCGAACCATAATATGGTAAAACTAAATCTAGAACTACTCTTTGACCTTGACTTATTTCTCTCTTTTTGTCAAGCATCCCAGTATACATTTGTCAGCACATATCCATATTCTCAAACCGTACCGCCCAGGTTTTGTTTTATATAAACCCTGAAAGGGCACTTTCCACGAAATGTCGCCAAACGTTCGTCTACGGTAAGATGAACACCAGGTGAGTACTGTCGTTTACAGGTTTCTACAAATTGGTCAAATATGGAACGGATTACTTCGTTTATCTTTTGTTTTCAATATTCTTTCTGCTCTGGTAATTCGATCAAATCTTATAGATTCAAAAATAAATTGAAACCTGTTACGAGACATGACTGTCGTGAAAAGGGATGCTGGAATAATTCTATTTTTGACCACATTTCTTTAATTTGCATCCTTCTAGAACGATTTCTGCCTGATAATATAAGTATTGCCAAAAACCCTTTCAATTCATTGAGAGAAATTTCTTTTATTTCTCTATAGTTATTCCTATTTGTATTTCGATTATCAGATCGAGTTTTGTTGAACAAATTTGTACAATAAAGAATTTCTTTCAACATTTCTTTTGTAATGAATAAAAAGAAGGCATCACTAGCACTAACAATGTTCTTTGCTTCATTTTGCAACCCCTCTGCAGACTGTAGAATGTTGTAAATTCTGCGCCTAGTTGCAGGAGGTGGTTTGGATGTCCATAAAATTTCAGCTTTTGATGAATAAAGTATTTCCACATTTTCATCAACTTCTTCATTTTTTTCTTTTATGTCTGAAACATCTTCTGTGCCTAATTCATCTGCTACATCATCATCATCTTCAAGAAAATCAGTATCCAATTCATTGCCTAATGATATTTTACATTTATATGAATTTTCCAATGCACGTAAAAAAACAAACTATCTGTTTGTTCAAATTCACTGTCACTATCACTGTTATCCACATCTGGAGTTAAGTGTATAATGGCAGCATAATAGTGAAGTTCTTCATCGGTCAAATATTTTTTCGACATTTTACTAATACAAAATTACATCAAAAGAATCACGACTACCTACTCACTGTGTGCACACTCGAAGGTTAAACTGAATAATGTTTGTGTATTTAGAAACTAAACAATAAAACATATTGTTTAGTAAAGTAACAGAATACTAATATGAGTTTATTCATATTTGTAAAGAATAAAACTAAGCGGTAATATAAGACGTCGTTACCGAACCGGAGTATATCACTAACCCCGCTCAAACAATTGTAAATAGATTGTTAACAATACAATCAAATTTAACGCCAAAAACGATAATCCTTTTTCTAACATTATAAATGAGGATTACAATAAGCATACTTATTAAGCAGTAAGTATTAATAGTATTATTAAGAAAAATGTGCGCTTGGGGTAACTCAGTTACCCCGCTTAGGTACGGAAGGGTAACTCAATAACGGCTCAATATAAAGACAACATATTATTTTTTTAATCAAAAAACAAGATCTCTTTAAAAACATAATAATATACAGAATGTTACATTAAAAAAATACATTATATTTTTATTGCGCCCTGTAAACGGCGAGTAACTTAACTATTGATGACATTTTAAGAAAATTCAGTTAGAACCATACAATTTTTATGTATAATTTTTTCGTTTACATGCAATAATAACGATAATAAGGGGTGGGTAATTTATAGTGAATAACCCTGTACACTAGGAACGAGATCAAATCAGTATAAATAAAACATTGGAGATGGGAGGACTTTTGAAGAACTCGCTTTGGCTAAACGTTAGGAAGAAATTCCTAACAACGACGACTATTAGATGCGAATCTAGACCACACTAGTCTTTTCCTTAACTTTTAAATTGAAAATAAATTATTTTAAACTTATTTAATGTATTCCCAGTAGTTTGTACACAATAGTTTTATTAATACAAAACAATTAAACATGTGCCAATGTGCAAGGGTATAGTAGTAACCACGAGAGCTCAAGTATGATTCATCCAAGAAAACAACAATAATTAACTTAAGATAAGGTTTAGTTATTTCTTACACTTTGGAAAATTATGTAGTAGAAAGGAGACTGTAATTAATAACATGTCTATCTATATTTTCAATGCAACGTATGTCGGTTTTAATACTGTTTTTACATGAGTCATACTTGAGCTCTGGTAATATTACTATAGGTCAGTTTCTAATTTAAAAAAAGTTAGTGATTGTGTATAAACAGCCCAAGCCGAGTAAATATTTTAAGGGTGCATATAAATAATCCAAGACACATCTGCAAAATTTGTCTTGTCTGGTAGATAAAACGCCACATCTATTTTGTAATGGCCACTTGGTAAAGCTTTTGGAAATTTTTCTGCATTTGGATTCCAGCCATTGCATTGGTGAAACTCCTAAAATATAAATTAATAGAAAATAGAAACTTTCACTTGCTTTTTATTTTTATGGTAATACGTTACTTTCTATTGTCAAATTTACGTTGTTGATGTAAGTGATGTCTGAAAAATATTTTTTTTATCAAAATAATGTTTGTAATCAACATATAGTATACAAGAACAAATTGCGCGACAATACATCTCAAAACGGATGTTTTAAATATGATCAACTAAAGTAAAAAACGAGTTTTAAAGCATTTTCAAACAAATTAGACCTAGTTAGAGTAGAAAAAGTTTAAAAATGAAAAAAAAAATTTTTATTGTTAGTTAAATATACATCTACAATTACAACATAAATATACATAGACATCAAGAATGTTTGTATTTTAAATTATCGAAAATTTAAACTTACGTTTTTTCAGTGGCCATTTAAGAGGTGGTTTAAAACAATTGATGAACAAATTTTGCAAATCAAACGCTTCCATTCTTAACACTTCTGGAATGGTGACTGCTATACTAATGCCAGTGAATCTTAAACCGTCTTTAACTTTCTTATATGCTTTTATCGTTACCTGAAAGATACATTTTAAATACGTAATTATGGGTTAATACATACTTTAGAGTTTGATGGAATATCTGCATTCAGGGATACATTAACGTACAAATATTTAGATATGTATCCATTTGTGTTGTTTTTGAGTACGTCTGGATTGTTGATTATCAAGCTAAATTCTTCTTGATCTATGATAAGACACATCTAAAAATTAGAATTGTTAGTGAAAAGTAAAAAAAAAAACAAGGAAATGAAATTAATTTGTACTTTTAATCATCTAATTTTTCTAACAAGCTTTCAAAAATTGCTTTGGATAATCATACAGTTTAATAAATTTCACAAAGGTTTCATAACTAGTTTTATAAACTCTTTTGTCCATTTTATTCTAAAACGAATTTTGGTCCCTATATTCATTACTTAAATTAAATAAACAGTAAATAATAATTAAGTCAAACATTATATGTCAAATAATAGTTATTTATATATCAAGGATGCGCAGCGGAAGGCCGCAATTGCAAAGGGAGGAAAATCACTTTGCTCCTGTGATATATATATATATATATACAGGGTGTCTCAGATAAGGGTGGCAATATTTCAAGGGTACATAAGAAACTCCAGATTAGAGATTTGAGATAATAAATCTATGTCCGGAAATGCGTTGCTTCCGATATACAGGGCCTTGAAAAAATTCAAAAATTAATATGTTTTGTCTGTATTTTGAAAACGCGTTGATCGATTTTCTTAAAATTTCCAGAGTATGTCAAGCAAAGTATTGGTCATATTTATGTGCCAATCCGACTCTTCTAAAAATTTCCAGGACCGGACTTTCGGTTTTCTCACTTAGTTTTAAGAGAAAAATGTAGCACGCCACTGGTTTTTCCAAATATTGGAATCATTTTTCACATTCCCAATCAATTTGGAAAAGAAACGCTCTCTTGTTTTTTCTTCTCCGACGCGTCGTTTCCGCGAAAAAAATAAAATCCATTTGGATGTCTTTCAAAGAGCTCATTATCGAAAAACTTCAGGTGACAATAAAAACGTAGTGAACAATGAATATTGTCATGGCGACAACGAAAACAAAATTAATACCGCAACTGGCAAGAGGTTTGAGTATCGTTGTCTTCACCTGAACTTCAAAAACACTTGACTACCATATTAATTTTGAATTTTTCAAGGCCCTGTATATCGGAAGCAACGCATTTCCGGACATAGATTTATTATCTCAAATCTCTAATCTGGAGTTTCTCTATGTACCCTTGAAATATTGCCACCCTTATCTGAGACACCCTATATATATATATATATATATATATATATATATATATATATATATATATATATGATTTTTTCTATGAACGCCAACAATTTAATTTAAAAATTGTAATTTTGTTCTTTCGATAGTCTACACGCATCTACGTCTTCACACCATAGCTGTTTACGGAAAGTGATCCGCTGCAATGAATATTTACAAACAACGCTATCGTTTGAACGTAGCTTTTAGTTTACCTAATCTGTGTCCATAGCAACTTAAATAAACGTAACAAGTGCAATTTGTGAAAATTCTTAAATTATTTGTTTCGTGCATTCAATAAAGAATAAAATGAATGTCAGTGAAAGTGATGAGGAGCAGAATTACACTCCACCTGATCTTTTGGAAGAAGTGGAAAATGTTTGGTTCAAGTTGTTGGGAAAAATACTTTAGCAAAAATACCAAGTGTTGTAGCAAAATTTTTGGGCAAAGACAATAGCGAGGTTTTTACTGGTCATAGAGAAAAATACAAACCAGTAGTTATGAATATACTTCTGTAACAATTCCCAAGTCTGAGGTTTCTATACCTACAGTTAATAATTATACTGCTTAAATAAAAATCGTGCAGTCAGCAATTGGTTCTGCCTTTCTGTTAAATACTGCTGTAACTATACACCACGCGGTATAATTGTACTTTAGGTGAAGTGCTCGGAATTGCTTCAAATTTTTACCAGTGATAGCCCTTGATCTACTGATCATAAATATGCAATAAAATTTTGTCGCTCTCAAAAACTGAATTTTTTAAAAATAATTTTAGAAAAAATTTTGAAAATTTTTGCACGTTTCAGACAATTCTAAGACTTTTATTTTTCAGTGAGAAAAAAAGGCATGACTGGGTCGTACAGGTCTCGGGCAAGCATGAAGAATAGAATCAGTGGGTCTTGATTCAAAAATTTGACCATCTTGAGGAAAATATACCGGGCGAAGTATCCTCCCAGGAAGGTCTTTTGCCGGTTAGCATAGGGGCCGTTCGCTTTGGCGTGTCGCCTAGAATAGTGGGGTTGGTTAGGTTAGGTTACCATGTGGACTCGATTGAGTTGGTGTGGACTTCGGTTTCGGAGTCCTTGAAATGGTGGGAGGTGGTTAACCTGCAGGTTGGTGTAGTTGGGGTGGTAGGTGAGCCCGGAATACCCTTTTCAGCAATCGGAATAAATGGTGGTTTCCGGTTCTACGTATTTTTCAATACATGCCAACAGGGTGTCCGCAGTACGGTCGTTCACGACTTCCATGAACACCCTGCCTAACCCCCTTTTAATTCCGCCAAACACCCAAGCTCCGTCGACATTTCACACTTTTCTTTTTGGTTGTCGGGGGTGAACGGTGTTGGTTGGTAGGTTACAGTTATTACAATGTTCTTCTTAAAAAATTACATGTTTGCATGTGGTTTGAGGTAAACGGTGTTGGTTGGGAGGTGCGATCGGGGGTAAATGGTGTTGGTTGGTAGGTTACAGTTATTACAATTTTCTTCTTAAAAAAAACTTGTCGAATGTGATCCATTTCACAAGAAACACAACAAACCCACCTGCTCTTGCTTTCTCTTTTTACTCTACTTCAACTTTCGCGCTCCATCTTGTGTCACACCTCTGACGTATTTGGTTGGGTTAGAGTTAGGTTAGGTGGCCCAAAAGTTTTTGAAAAAAATTTTTTTTTTACTGAAAAATAAAAGTCTTAGAATTGTCTGAAAAGTGCAAAAATGCAAAAAAGACAACCCAAAAATTTTCAAAATTTTTTGAAAATTATTTTTAAAAATTCAGTTTTGAGAGCGACAAAATTTTATTGCATATTTATGATCAGTGGTATGTATGCTACTTTTTGTAAAAATTTCAAAAATCCGAGCACTTTACCTAAAGGACAATTTTTCCCACCACGCACGTAATTGTAGTTTCAAAATAAATGTTCATAAATATAGTTGTTCTAGTCGGATTCACCGGGTTTTGGTATGACTAACTCTTAGTCTTTTATCGATTGGTAATTTCCTTTATATGATAAAAATATGATGCTACAATGAATTTTGGGTACTTAGGTTATTCATTGATTGAAAAACATTGGTTTTCAAAAAATTTTTACATATGCCCTTTATCCACTTGTGTCTTATCAATCCAATCTGTTTATTATAGTACTCTTTAAAATAATTTATAATGCAGGATCATATAATGCAAAATCTATATCGGAAAAATACTTTCAAAAACATCTAACATGACTTTCGAGAGTGTGGTTTTGTACAAATACGCCACCTCTGCCATCATGTGTAAAAGAAAAGCCATTAATGCAATGAGTCTTGTTACACTGCTTTTGCTGAACTTAAATATATCGCTTCTACCAATTTTATGCTGTAACGTTGCAACAGTGACATATTAACCAATTTGAATAACACTTCTGATTATTGTGGATGTTATAAATTGTCTGTTTAAGTAAATCCTTCACAAAATTATCAACATCTTAATATGACTTTGATTTTGTAGGTCTTTGTTTTGGAAATGCAGGTACTTCATTCTCCTCCTTTTAATTTCGTTTCTTAACAGAAGTCAAAGTATTAACAATATTGTCACATGCTCCTACAGTTCACTATAATAAATTAAACCGTAACGTTACCGTAAGATAAAATAATTGTATACTTTAATTTATAAAATACTTGAATAATTGACGTAAATGACGTCAACACATTGCAGCTGTCAACGCTGTCACGTACAAAACCCAGTGAACTCGATTTTTATTAAATGCGGGAGATAAAAAATATTACCTCCCGCAGAAGGTAAAGGTCTCATTTTGCTCCCTCAAAAAAGGGAGCAAAGATGTATATTATATGCAGTGAGTAGAAAAAAAATATATAATCTAAGGGTCGCTCAGTAAGATGTGTTTCCACAATACATTAAGATTTTCCCGTTGAATTGCAAAACTTATTAATTGAATGAGAAAAGGTTTAGATCGAGATTCGAACGATACGGATTTTATACGGTTACAAGTCACTAGACAAGTCTTCTCACCTAAAGACTCAACAGATAAGGATATTTTGCGCTTCACGGCTACTTCAGTTACAGCTCTAGCAATAGAAGCGATGATTTTATAGAAAAGGCAAGGGTGTGGCGAATTGTGTCGTCTCAAATAATATTTCAGTTTGCAACCCATATAATAAGTAATATATCGTTTTTGCAGACGTATACAAGAATCTCGATTGACTTTAAGACTTTGTATAATAGGTAATGCCATATCATCAAAAATTATTAGCCATAGATATTGATGAGAAACACATACCTTAGATTCAAGTTTCAATGAAACTGCGATTTGAAGAGTTTATCATCAAACATTGTTCCAATGAGGCCTTGATAGAATCACATTCAGCCAAACACTTGAATTTTTTGCACAAGCAGCACTCTCTTCAGTTATAAAGAATAGTTTGAGAATTAAATTATTTAAGGAAATTTTCCTTCAGTTATGCTGAAGAGCAGGGTAGTTGCTTCTTTACAGAGAAACTCTAACCAAAGTTGACCGATATAGAAGAAAACATCAATTAAAACAATTCTTTAACAGTGGGGGTAGAAGTGAGATAAGTTGGGAGTGCAGTTTTCATTTTCCCAGTGTACTGTGTCTACATGAACTTGCGACCACATTCCACAGTAATTGATCCAATTGACTATTTAGCAGCTTTTCTAAAGATTTTGTTCCATTTGGTTAAATTATTATCAAATCTTTACTCCTGAGGAGATACATTATCTTCAGAATTGATAAGCAAAGATGATAGCAATGTGAAATTTGAAATTAAATGATTAAATACACATAGTGTTGATTTGTCCGTTTTTGAGTCTCCTAGTGGTTGCTAGTTTGTTTTGTTTGTCATTGTGATTCCTGGAAATATTTGGTCAAACTTGGCGTAGACATCTTAATTTTTTGCTGAGCAAAAGTTGATTTTTCCTTTAGAAGTATAACTCTCAAATCCCAGTTTCTTGTTCTGCTTGAGTAACAGAGTAAAATCCTGTAGTACTGTTTTTGAGTCACTGTTTACGGTTCTAACGTTTTTTACTGCTTTGGCCTTACTACATTTTTCATGGATAGTTCGTGCAAGTTTTCTCTGTAAAATTGCTTAAATATTCTTTTCGAACAGCATCAGATTGCATAAACTTCCCAAGAATTTGACTAGTATAGGTCTACATTTTCTGTCGGAGTTAGATCTTTAAAATTCCGTTGCCAAAGGTTATTCAGAACCCTACAAAAAAAAGATTGGATGATGCACGTCAGTGCAAGTTACTACTAGAGAATTTTTTTGATAAAATGTTGTTTATAGGTAGAAGCTTATTGTTGCTTTGTAATAGCTTGGCCGTTTCATGTGTATCGTTGTCTGATATTTCAGATTCTATGATTTCAGAAAATCTATTTTGCCCATGGGACGTTGGTAAGCTAATTTATTTTCGCTGGACTGGTATAAGTGTTAATGTTTCGTTTCACTTTGTTGGTGATAGAGTTGTTTTTATAAGTAGGGATTTTTAACTCAAGAAATAAAAACACCAGTCAGCCCACATAGTTTCATTGTTCTTAAAGACTTTGAATATCAGTCATCACAATTTTTTGGCAACAGATTTCCTTGCCCCTTTTGGAATGCGTTCGAGGACACAAATTTCTAACATTAGACGATGGAGACATCCCTAAAGGCTGTCTTTAGTGCTGTCACACCCAGCTTGAGTTTCAAAATTTGTTGAACAATTTTGACAATATTTTTTTTTTTTTATAAAACTTTATGGATGTAGAAAAGCAGTAGTGGCAAGGCAGAAGGATAACTTAATTTCTTAAAAGAAACTGATCCTTAAAAGTGGAGTACGTTTAGAAGTATTTTTGTGGTTAAAGTATCCTTGTTTTTTTTTTGAGGTTTAGTTAAATTACTTTCTATTTTTTATGTATGCGACAGGCGAATGAACGCCAGAACCAGGCGTTCAAGCTTCGTGACGTGTGTGAGTTACCATGAGGTTCTAGCGCAAATGTACGTCAAAGACTTGGGTTTGTGGGTTCCGTGTCGTGTGTGCGAGTGCGGTTAACCGTTGTCGGCTATGTCGTCAAGACGTAGTGCGCGTTGTGATCGTTTGTTTCTCTGAAACAGCGGTTATGGCGTTTGTGGTCGTTGCAGCAGTCGTTCGTTTGCGAGTGTTGCAGCGGTTGTGGCGTTTGTAGTTGTTGCAGCTGTTGTTGCGTTTTATCTTAGCGGGGTTTTCTTGGGTGATGGTGTTGATGATGGCAGCAGCGGGCGCAGTGGAGGTCGTTTTTCCGTTCATATCGTAGAGTAGGTATAAAAAAATTTCGCGATTATACCTGATGTTGTTGCCGTGTTGCTCTTCATTAAATGTTTGTCTTTCTCTAATTTGATTTCGTTGGGAGTCACCACTGTGGCGTTTAGGGTGTATACTCTAGACGCCGAATCGAACCAAAGAAAGAATTCGCAATCAAGTCGATTTTTACTACCGTTTATTATTGTGTTTCTGTTATCGTACCTACTTCGTTTTATAAGTGCGAAGTAGGTTAGTTAGCTTTGTAAGCAAGGTTGTTAAGAAATGCTGTCAGCGTTTCCTTAATTGCAATCGTTTGTTTGATTTCCGCGTTTCCTTCGAAATATGCGGATGTAGAATTCGTGTTGATTGCGAACCCCATATACGTATACGTACAACCTAGAATATCTTAAATTATTTTGTTAAAAGTAGTACCGTTTTAACACTATTATTAGTCACCATATAACATTATTGTGGCAATATACAATATATTAATTAATTACTGAGAGGTTTGTTTGTTTGAAGGGTAGAGATTAAATTATTTATAAATTTTTTAAAACTAAATGGATCTGAATTTGCATTGAAACGGCCTTATATAGTTAAAATTTGCAAAAAACTTAGCAAAAATGGATTAGATAGAACCAAATTAAAAATAGAGGTTTCTATTTAAAATAAGAAAGTTAATGGTTACTTCCGGTACTACCGCAAATGTTTATTTACTAATGTTTTCATGAAAAACCTATATTTTATTGAGTTCTTTTATAAAAGTTTATGAAAAAATTAATACTGCAGATTTTCATAAACAATTACATATAAATTATTTTAAAATGAATGTTTAAAAATCAATTTTAAGAAACGGTTTTAAAAATCGATTATAAGAACGGTTTCATAATATATACGATTTTCGAGAAGTGAATAATCGATTTTTATGGTAAAAACGATTAATCGATTTTTTGACAGTGGAATAAGTAACCTATTTCTCGCGAGTGTGAAAATTGTAGCAAAAAACGTAGTCGAATGATTAAGCAGTTTTAAAGATATCGTGATTATATACGGACAGACGATAGAAGTCAGAACATTTGTTAAAATTTAAATTTGTTATACACTTCCACATAAATTTAAAATCGATTTATTGTTTCATTTTTTAATAAAATCTATGACAGTTTGGAAAAAATTAAATAATTTAAGTTAAGAGTTTAACATAGAAGCATAGAGAATTAAAAGATCTACAATTCTAAGAACCCAAAAGAAGCCATGTAGCAGTGAGGAAAGGAACAAATTAGTGTGTACAGTTCTTTTTGTCGCGAGTAGGTATTTGATATAATTTTTGTATATAAATTAATTAATAAAAATAAAATTTTGAAATTTTCATATTGTTGCGCAGATTTCTGAAATATATATACTTAATTATAACCAACTACAATACAATAATTTTTTTAGACCACCGTCTAGAAACACTAACTTTACAATCGTCCAAATCGGCCGGAAAGTCCTAGGCCGGTAAAATTTAGTAAAGTTTGTTAACGCTAGAGGACAGGTCGAACTATTATTTAATACTTGTTTTATGTAAGATTTTAGATCAAATTTAACCAGAAACAAGAATTCAGAGGTTTGCACTTAATCACAAATCGCAAGGCCCAAGATGTTGAAAATTTTGCTGTATATAACATGAAAATTTATTTGTAAATTTATACACTTTTAAAATTGTAGGTTATCATTAAATCCTGCTGTTATTTAAAACATATTTTTTCCTGGGCGTTGGACGCACATAAGTTCTGTAACTTATTAAATCTAAATCCGACCTGCAAATCGAAATCTGCACAAATAGATTTGTTCATCTTAAAGTAAAGTCGCATAAGAAATCATTGGGTAAAATTCGTTTCCTTGTCAAACACAGTGGTTTGATTAGAAGTAATCAATAATCAACTCGACAATTGTGAGGTAGTAATGTGTCTACTCTAGTTAAATGGCGACTTTTACATGACTTGGATTGGTGTCTGAGATCAATGCATCTGTTTGACTAAGATTCTATTTTGCTTAATTTTTGTTTGATTTTGGGCTACAGATACATTATACCTTTATCAGGAGGTAATCTTTAATAGGTGCTTCACTTATAAGTTTTTAAATATGTCAACAAAACCGATTCGTTATTGACGTACGACCACATTGCGTACCTCATCGTTAAGTGTACCGATGTATTTGTTTCTTCCATTTATGTTTTTTATAGAAATTAAAAACAATTATATAAAATCAATAATAATTACTTGATTTTTGAAATTAATTTAGGAGACAAATTTGGCTAATACCAACTCTACAAATAATTCTTTAGCGTCAAAAATTTACACAAAAGATTTATTTTAAATATTTGTCGGCCTAAAAAATTTTGTGTGACACACGTCCGGAAACTGTTTTTGGAGCATTGTGATCACACTCGCAAAAAGGCAGTTTATGGCCTAGTGACACAAATAACTATTAATTGCTTATTTCTAAATTCAAGATGGAGGACAAATTTGACATGAAATTACTGGTGTCAATTTTTTTTTTTTTTTTGAAAACAGCAACTTAGTTATACAATATGTTATTAAAACACCCTCAATTACAATCTACAAACTTTAATTTGATAAAAAAAAAACAGAAACACTTAGTTCACATGTTCGATTTGGAAACCGCCACCCAACTTTCCATCTTATAGTTTATTATTTTAATTACAAACAGAACTGCAATTCAAATTTTTAAGTCGATAATTAATAACATACAGTATTTATTAATAAAACAGCAAAAAAAGTTTAAATCCAAATAATAATTGTTGTGACTAATTTTTTTTGTTTAAAAGCCAACCTCTGCAATTTATAATATGTAATTTGTCAGAAAAATATTTCAAATTAAAAAAAAACATAATTTATTACTATTGTTGATGTGTAAACTATGTTTAAATTTAACCGCAGATTATATTTAAACCGTTCTTTTATTAGAAGAACATCTAAACTCTAAACATGTTCAAGTGAAGTTGTAAAAAAATTCGTGGTGCAACAAAATATTGTTTAAAAATTACCCCTTCGTACGTAGTGTACAGCATGCTTAAGATGAAGACGGACACTTTCATTGTAGGTACGTTTGAATAACATACTGAGTTGCGAAAAAATTGATGATGATGATTTTGTGGTACTTCACATTTAGGTGTTTAATTAACTGTAACAAAGTCATTTCCTAACATTTGTTATTATTTTTAACATTATTCATATATCTTATATGATAATCTACAATTTTTTGTTATTTATTGCTTCCACCGCGTGACAAAAACTGCTATTTGATAGAGATAGCTAGGAGTAATTATTATTATCTAAGATTTTGTTTAATTTTAAGGTAATTAACTTAATCATTACAGAATTACATTTTTTTTTATTGATTACCACATTCACAATATAATATAATACAGGGTCATCGTAAAAAAGATTTTAATTTTTATTTGTAACAGCTCAAACTATAGTAAAGATAATTTAATTATTTTGGACATAAAGGTAGAGAACATCATAAAGTTTTGATTAGTGCTGGCAAAACTGTCAAAAAAAATCGGTTAATCGATTTTTAAAACCGTTTCTTATAATTGATTTTTAAACATTTATTTTAAAAAGAATTTATATGTAATTTTTATGAAAATCTGCAGTATTAATTTTTTCATAAACTTTTATAAAAGAACTTAATAAAATATAGGTTTTTCATGAAAACATTAATAAATAAACACTTGCGGTAGTACCGGAAGTAACCATTAACTTTCTTATTTTAAATAGAAACCTCTATTTTTAATTTGGTTCTATCTAATCCATTTTTGCTAAGTTTTTTGCAAATTTTAACTATTTAAGACCGTTTCAATGTAAATTCAGATCCATTTATTTTAAAAAATTTAGAAATAATTTAACCTCTACCGTTCAAACAAACAAATCTCTCAGTAATTAATTAATATATTGTATATTGCCCCAATAATGTTATATGGTGACTAATAATAGTGTTAAAAACGGTACAATTTTTAACAAAACAATTTAAAATATTGTAGGTTGTACGTCTCAACCCCATCGCAATCAACACGAATTCTACATCCGCATATTACAAAGGAAACGCGGAAATCAAACAAACGATTGCAATTAAAGAAACGCTGACAGCATTTCTTAACGACCTTGCTTACAAAGCTAACTAACCAACTTTGCACTTATAAAACGAAGTAGGTACGATAACAGAAACTAGTCTAGAAGTCAGAGTCACAATCGAGAAGTCAATCAGTTACAATCGATTAATCGATAAGTCCAGAATCAGTCAAGTAGTTACACCTACAGCATCAGTTGAAGTATTGGCCCGAGTTCGATTCTATCGGTCCAGTTCAACCCGGCCTGCGATCTTCAGTTCGACAAATGGCACCACGGTGTCAAGTATCATCACACAACACATAGCACGCAACTTAATATGTTGCTGACCTACGCCTAAATAGTGCAGCTCGACCACGGTATATGCAAATAATAAACGGTACTAAAAATCAACTCGAATGCAAATTCTTTCTCTGGTTTGACCCGGCGTCTAGCGTATACACTCTAACCGCCACAGTGGTGACCCCCGACGTGATCATATTAGAGAAACACAAACATTTGATAAAGAGCAACACGGCAACACCAGGTTTTTTATATCTACGCTACGACATAAACGGGAAAACGACCTCCACTGCGCACGCTGCTGCTTTAACCTCCGCCCGACAACACGCCCGTCAACAACACGTCCGCCACATTACGCCTGCCATGACGACGCCTGCTAACAGAAGGCGTGCTATTGCTGAGTCCGTCATGAACATCGTAGGCACAGAAGTTCACCTCGTTCAATGATGTAACGCACATCACCTTGGGCTGATGGACCACAAACGAAGACGTTTCATCAACACCATCACCCAAGAAAACCTCGCTAAGATGAAACGCAACGACAGCTGCAACAACTACAAACGTTACGACCGCTGCAACACCCGCGAACAAACGACCGTTGGAACGACCACAAACGCCACGACCGCTGCTTCAGAGAAACAAACGATCACGACGCGCACTACTTCTCGATGACATAGCCGTCAATGGTCAACCGCAGTCGCACACATGTCACAAATCCACAGGTCCAAGACTTCGACCTACATTTGCGCTGGAGCCGCATGCTTGCCTACACACGTCACAAACCTTGGACGCCTGGTTCTAACGTTCATTTGCCTGTCGCATACAGGACGCACAAAGCAACGAGCTTGCGCACACAAACTGTTTAATACAGCACACATAACGCACAAATTCACTTCTGGAGCAGCAATGACAAATCCTTCAATAGCAGCATCTGCAACAGCGCTAACACGAGCGCACAAACGCAGCAACCGCAACAACGCCAACAAACCGAAACATTTGCAACAGCGCCAACAAAGACTCACCAAACCAGCTTACGTAGAGGGCAACAACAAAAAACCGCCACCTCAGCCAAATTCCGTAACTACACCCACCTCGGATACACTTCTTTTTTTTTTGGGGCGTAGTCCAGTTTTCGCTGGGTAAGTGGACCCCGTCTCGGTCAACCCGAAGTCATGGAATAACCAAACGGTTTGCATCATGACCGGGCCTCGTCCCAAACTAATTTGTATGATGTTTAATTTGAAGATTTATCGTGAGCTGGTGTGTCAACGTTTTTTTTTCTCTTGTATGAGTTAACGGTAAATCGGACGCCGCATAGATTTTGCTTTGTGTCCAGCATCGTGTCAGAGAGCAGTGGGGGAGGTTTGTGCACTCCTTAGTGACATGTCCAAGTGTACGCCAGTTCAAGCAAATGTCGGATTGATTGGGGGATTTACATTCTCTAACTGAGTGACCCACCCTTTGGCATAGTCTACCTCACGGATTTTCCACTTTAATCAGCCTGATCCAATAATTTTTTTGTACACATCAGATCCACGTGTTGACCATCAAGAGTGGTAAATGCTAACCGGTTACCATATCTGTTTGACTTGTTAGTATTACGAATATGGGGCCCCGCCTGGTAGTTTATTTGTCCAATTTGGGTTCCTATAACAGTCATCACTTCATCTATGGTTGTAGATTCTTTTACGTCAAGATTCATGATTGTTTTTTTTTGCAATAACTACGTTAATTTTTGCCAGAAAAGTCATATTATTCTCTAACGAGTTCTTGAAAATTTGACAGTCATTTTTTTTCTCGCCACTGATTTTTAGCTGTA
The DNA here is from genome assembly GCA_030710515.1 of Abscondita cerata. Classification (NCBI taxonomy): domain Eukaryota; kingdom Metazoa; phylum Arthropoda; class Insecta; order Coleoptera; family Lampyridae; genus Abscondita; species Abscondita cerata. The sequence goes on from JALBCR010004154.1 coordinate 386,955, forward strand.
TGTCTCTATTGTGTGTTTTCAAAAATTTTAATAATCGTGATGCCCTCGGTGTCCACGTTGTTTTTCAAATTTTTTATTATGTCCGCGTAGAAAATGTCTAGCTCCGGTTTAATGACAATTGTGTCGTCATTAACTTTTTGGTTTTTATTACTTTCGGTTTGCTTATGGTTCTCGTCCAGAACATAGACTTTTTGTTTTCGATCTCAGCTGTAAGCCATTTCACTGTCTGTCTGATACTGTCAAGGTCTCCTTTACTATTGGCAACTAAAAGGTTTCTTTCTTTTCTTTTTGCTCACAGTTTTATGGATTTTTTGAACCTCGGTAAGGAGTATATGATGTTCGCGTCGTCGCAAGAAATGGCTAAAATATGAGAAAGTTTGCCAAGATGTCTCTCGACGTTCTCGAAATTATCATCATCACATTCTTTTATTATAGATGAAACCGCACCTATCATTGGGTTGTTATTTTTTGCAGCATGGTTGGGTAACTATGTTTTCAATCCTGAAATTTTCCCTAAGATTAGTTTACAGGTGTTACTTATGTATCATTTTAGAAAACGTTATAACTTTTTTTAACCAACCAATGGCTTTGACCCCTTGTTCCTTCATGGTTCAAATGTCCGGGGTTACGTCTGGAGATTTAATGCGTTTCTGCTTTGACTCCCTTTCAGTAAAAAGACTGTTTGCGGGCGTGGACAGTAGGACTGGAGAATTTGTGGAAGCACTCTCAACGGTTTGTGTAAATGTCATCTGCAAGCGTGTATTACTCAGATCAGATAGAGGCGTTTTGTTGATACTTGGTCTTTGTTTAAAGGAATCATCAACATCCAAAGATGTACCACGGGAATCTAAACAAAACAAAGAATCTTCCTAGTTTAGAAGGTTGTCGCATGGCTGCTGACCCCATTTACCATGAAATGTTTGGTATTTAATTTTGTTTTGTTGCTGCTACATCTAGCTATCACAAAACTAGACTCGTAACTCAATTGAACAAAATCTAAAAGAAAAAGCTGAGCCTTCTAATTAGTTTACGTTTTTAACAAATACCACTCAATTTAAAGTACATATAAATCCGAATTATGTCGATTTACTTACTACAATTGTATATGTTATCACAGTTTTGTTGCAACGAAATCGCTATCTAATCACACTAGCGGAGCCACATGTATTTCACGGTTATCGGTGTCATTAACAATTTTTAAACACACGTAATCCTTTTATAATTTAAACAATTTATGACAACCTTTTTGACTTTATTCGCGTCTTACCTCGGATACACTGAGCCCACAAAACGCCGCTACGACCCACGCGCTACATACAATCACCCGATCCGGCAGGCGAGTTAACTTCTCAAAAAATTTAAAATAAACACAACGCTGGCAACAAACGCGCCCACAAAAAATGAAACTTTTTGCGCATATTTTGGCTCACAAACCTTTGACACGCTTTATCGTGGATCTATCTACTAAGGAAGGACCCATATGGAGTTGCCGCCTCAACCCCATCGCAATCAGCACGAATTCTACATTCGCATATTACGAAAAAAACGCGGAAATCAAACAAACAATTGCAATTAAGGAAACGCTGACAGCATTTCTTAACGACCTTGTTTACAAAGCAAACTAACCTACTTCGCACGTATAAAACGTAGTAGGTACGATAACAAAAATTAGTCTAGAAGTCAGAGTCACAGTCGAGAAGTCAATCAGTCACAGTCGATCAGTCAATAAGTCAAAAATCAATCAAATAGTCACAGCTAAGATTCCATCGATCTAGTTCAACCCGGCCTGCGATTTTCAACTCGACATATGATATTACGGTGTCGAGTATTATTACGCAACACATAATACGCGACTTATTATGTTGCTGATCTACGCCGCTTTTATTCATATTTGTAAATGGTGCAGCTTGATCACGGTATGTGCAAACAATAAACGGTACAAATCGACTCGATTGCAAATTCTTTCTCTGGTTCGAACCGGCGTCTAGAGTATACACTCTTAACCCACACGTATTTTATAAAACAATAAATATTTTTGAATTTGTTTAACTAATTGTAAAAACGTGGTTTATAAGTTTTTCTTGTTATTTATCTTACTTTGTAAAAAGACTTCCTTTTACAGTTTTTTACGTTTGCCAAAACCGACAATGTACTCGTAAAAGCAATGACAGTTTTATGCTGACATGTGTTCCTTAAAGAATTGTGAGTGCAGCATGCAAAATTTGTAAATGTTAGGATTATAGGACAATTTAACATTTTTTTATTGTTTCTTTTAGGGGTCAATAATAAAAGAAAATATTATAGCATAAATGTTTAGTAAATGTATAAATCGATAAAAGCGTGTTAGATGATTCTGCGTTTTGGCCCAAACCTTTGAATACTAGATAACTAATTGTATCAAATAGCCCCCATAAAGTTCATAATAGGCATTTATTTCCTGAACTAATGCTCCAGGAGGCAGAATTACACGAGTCGGGCCTCTGCGCTAAAATATCATAACTTCGATCGTTTGGTCGTTTAATACAACATTTTTGACATTAACTTTATACCATTTTTTTTTTTTGCAGGAAACTTTCTTTCTTCCTGCTTTTTATGCGTCTTTTTTTTTGATTTTTTAAAAAAATTAATGAATATTAGTAACAGCCTTTAAATTTGCCATCATAATTTATAAAAATCACCAATTTTAGAACCGATTTAAAAAATCGACTCAAAAACCCTATTTATAAAGTCAATTTTAAAATCTAATTATTAAAACGTTTAAAAATCGTTTTTTAAATCGACTTCAAAAAGCAATTTTAAAAATCAATTTAAAACCTATTTTAGAAATCGATTTAAAAACCGATTGTAGAAATTGACCTAAAAAACGTTTTTAAAAAAGTGAAAAAAAGGGGTGTTAAAATTTTCGGTTTTGAAACCGTCGCATAACTCTCCATCGTATTTTATAAGATGTGAAGTAATTATGTCACGCGCTTTGATCAAATAAGAAAAAAATAGACAAAGATAAATTGCACAAGAACAGATTATTCAAAAAGCAAGTTTGTGATGTTTATATGAAGTGCGATTTCTAATCTAAATTGTTACTGTAGAAACGAAGCTAAAACAGTTACACATATTTTGAAGGATTGTCACCTGTCAAAGTTTAAAGAAGGGTGATTAAATATTTATTATTTAACCGATGAAACTGTATTATGGATTAGTAATCTGAGGGACATTTGAAGTTAAGCAATAATTTGTGTCCTCTGCCCTGATTATCTGTTTTTCTATTATTTTGTTTGTTATTTCTTTATCCCACTACTTTTGTTTCGTTATTGTGTGACTGGGGTTCTGACCGGTTCATTATATGGTTTTAAATGGTAGTGATGATCAGATGCTAAATCAGCTATAATTATGTAATATAATATAACGGTACACCTACTATTTCAAAGTTTGACTTTAAAATTTACTAGAAGTGGTTGGTTAAGCAATCCAAACTGGGCCTAATTAAAAATGCTAAATGTGTTAATGCTTGTTTACGAGAGAAACGATTAGTGGAAGTCCTAAGGAAAATAAAGCAAATCTTGAAAAAACCAATAAGAAATAAATAGTTAAAATTAGGCTAATAAAACTTAGTGTTTTAGTTAAAAGTACGTCCATTAGATATACATTTTAATCAAAACGTATGTGCTGCTAAAATCTTTGAGTTGAAATCCATTCCAGTTTCTACAGTGCTGAACCACGTCACTCCACGAACAATTAGACTTCGAAGACTTGTATGATAATAAACATTTTGAAAAGAGAAACTTTGTTCAATGAACGTTGATATATTTTAAAAGATATTTTATTAAAATAAATGCCGAAATAAAATAATAACCCAAACTAGTGTTAGATAAGTAATATTTAACTGAAAATGTTTGTTCGAAATGTTAGCCTTCTCGCACTGTATCCACTCAAATACTTATGTACATTGAACGTACGCTTAGTTGCAAATTAAATTTAAAATTTGGAAGTAAATTTATAAAACAGAATTTAAAACAAGTTGCTTTTATTCACATCAAAGAACTTTATGCTGGCGAATTAAAAATTTACCATCAAATTGTTTGCAAATTTATATACGGACTTTATAACCGTTTATATCAAATATACTTACATGTTTAAACATAACATTTGCATACTTAAACTTTAGTAATTCATTAAACTTTATAAAAAAATGTTGACACTCGCCTACAGCTTACTAAAAGGTACACATTGCGATGATTGCATTTTTGTGTTGAATAATATAATTTTATTTTGAAAGCATGAAATTTGCTTTGTTTAAAATTTTTTGGTTGATAATATCTCTAAGGTTTGTATTCTTAATAACAATAACGTGGTTTAAGATTTAACAAAATTTTAATTTAAAAAAAATAATCAATTCTTACTAATATGAACGTAATCCTAAATAATGTTTTGTGCACGAATTTTAACACACAGATCTAAACATCTCAACTTAAACTAACCTTGTAAATCTATTATACGTGTACGTGCGACCTTCTACAGTTCTCGGCGGTAACCTTTTGAACCTTGACTGCTTCCTCAATTTTTTCTTATTGTTAAATTTTGGTTGTAGTTGTTTAAGCTTTCTTTATCAAATCAACAACTTTATGGGTTTTTATTGTTACTACTACTTGCGGGCTTTTATAACAATGCTAAACTTTACCTGGTTTTTATTAAACCGTATTTTAATACCTGGGTTAATTAATTACATAACCACAACACTTCCTTTAATAATTAGCGAAGAACATTTCGTATTAATTGTTTTATGCATGGTGAGTCCATCATTCTCGACTGCCCGAGAGCGTCTCCTTCCCCACTTTCACTTCACTGGATCAGGTAGGCATAAAAATCGATATATCTTCTTAAGATATACCTCTATATCTTACTACTAGACCTTATATCTTTATTTACATCAATACATTAAAATTTTGACATCATTCAATCATTGCAACATGTACGGGATATAATTTAATTAAATGTAAAATGTTAATTGAGTATCTACGAATGTTAGTAATATTTTCAATTAATTGTGGTTTTTGAAACAAAAAACAAAAACAAAAATAATGTAAATTTTTTTTGATTGTTCATTATACAGGGTGCCGTTTTTTGATCTCAAGCATGGGTATCTCGGTTATTATAAGAGAGACAAGATCGGTCAAATTAAACAAAAGTGGCGCAATTTTATGCTGATTAATAACCTAAAAAAATCTGATTTGACATTTATAGTTTTAGAATTATACCAAAAATATTAAAAAACCTGATTTTTATTTTTATTTTTTTTTTTTGAGCGGTAACCGAAAAAGAAAGACATTTTTAACTGAAACATCGTTAAAGTAGCTTTTGCAACAAATCTAAATCTGTCATCATATTTTCCATCATATTTTAGATGCAAGAGTTAAAACAATTAACTTTGTTTTTTTTATGACTGCCATTTTGGATTTTTACATTTTTTTTAATTACGATGATGCATCACACGATATGATCAAATCATACATTTTGAGTGAATTATTCTTAAGTTTCTTTTCTTAACAAAGTTAAGTTGGATCTAAAGTGTCATGAAAATTATGATAACAGGTTTAGATTTGTTGCAAAAAGCTACCGTAACGATGCTTCAGTTATAAATGTCCAACTTCGTCGGTTTTCGCTTAAAAAACAAAAACCAAAACCAGGACAAAAATGACATTAGATTTTCTTTTATATTATTAATCAACATAAAAATGCGCAACTTTTGTCTAATTTAACTGATCCTGTATCTCTTAGTAACCGAGATACCGATGCTTGAGATAGGAAAACAGGTTTCGTGTATATATGAACGGACGGCGGCGGAATAAAAAACTGTTAAAAAAAATTAAAAATAAAACATTGGTAAAAAACCATAGAGTAAAAGCTGAGTGATAATAAGAAATTTTTGAGAAGTAATTAAATAATAAATTTTTTTGATTGATTTGAAATAATTTAGAACTAGGGGGTAGATTCAATAAATAGACGTTTGAGCGGTGATACATATAAGCGGTTTATTTAAACTAAAGAAAATTGCAATTACAGACATCCCACAGGTTCGCAATACTTTGTATACAGGTGGGGGTACCACTTCTCCGGCTGTTGACGGAACCATGTCAAAACTGCCCTCTAGACTTCAGCATCTGCCTGGAATCGTTTTCCCCTTGAGTGTATTTTTTAATGGTCCAAAGACTGTAATACGTCCCACCTTATCCGCGCTATCTGTGACGTGATGATGGGGGCGTTACTTGAAGGAGGGTCACGCTTTCTTCAAACATTCTAGGACGTTTGTTTTTTAACGAAGCAAAGTGTCACTGTATCGAACAGCATTACACGGTGATCAAAAAAGTAGGTAATCATAATTTTACCAGCGACAAATTTATCAGCGCTCGAAAGTGTTATTGATAAATATGTGTTGCTAAATTATTCTAGGCATGTTCCTTTCGACCCACTGTATAAATTCAATGAGCTTAAGTATTTCCTTTTGCATCACTGTATAATCAAAATTCCAGTAAAATTATTAAACTTATAATAGTTTTTGTTGTCCATAATAAAACCACTAATAGTGTTTCCTTAAATGTTACGATTGTTTTGAAATTGGTGTTCAGATAAATTTGGCTTCTAAAATTTTTACACAGAGATATAATTGTAGAAAAAAAAAATGGTTTGACTACAACTCAGATTTTCGACTCAGAAGGTTTTTCAGGACTTTGCATATAGTCTTAGAATCTTCTTTCAAAACTACTTTTTAGTGATTGGAAACGATTTTTCGGTTCCATGTATTCCTTAAGGTTTTTGAAATTTTATAGTGTTTGTTTTCTTTACAGTTTATATCTGTATTTTTGTATTAGTTATTGAGACAACAATGTCCCTTCTTGGTTAGGCACTTACAAATTCACAGTTACTCTACTAAAATTAGTGTTTCTTCCGCGGTTTAAGTTATGTGCAAATACTTGATGACAAAATTCACACAAAAAATTCCTACACTATTTGACAAAGAATTAGAGTTAATAAATTTATGTACTCACTCCCAAAAATCCCTTTACTTTATACAAACCAATTTTCCACGATGGAACACTTTTGCTGCAAACAGAGTTGCACAAATTAAAAATTTCTTATTCCACACCCATTGTCTACATGTTCGTTTTTTTAAAACTTGCTTTCCAAGGAACTTCTGGCTCTCGAACTTTTGAACTCCAACCATGGTTTCGATTTTTTTTTAAATTAAATTTAAGTTTATTTAAAAAAAGAATTACAAATTCTATTAGCAAATGTTGCCTCCAAAATTGAATTTTGTAATCAAGGTTTTCCTCATTCAATAAATTGTGCTGCACACCATATTTTATATCTCCTGATTTTCTAAAATCCAAAAATAAGGAAAACATGTTGTCTGGTTTACTACCTGCAAACAAAATAAATTCTGCTTTTGTGGTGGTCTTTTGCAATTTACAGTTTCAGCAATTTCAAGAAAATTTCAGAAGTTCTTTCATAAATGAGCAAGGACTCATTTGTGTCAAAAGACAATTAAAACTCGCGGACATTCCCGGTAGTCTGTACTCCCTTCCAAAACTAATGTTGGATATAAGACTGCGCTACGCCGGTGTTCAACCGTTTTTGCTAAGGTAAAATTGCAATGCTGGCCCTTGAATGATATTAGAGAAGTAAACCGAGTAATCCAAAATTGTATCATTTGTTTCCGTTTCCTGTCTACCGCCTAAACGAGTAAATATTTCCAAACTTTTAGAAATGGTATCAATAGACTATGGTGGTCTTTTCCGTATTAAGTATTTCTGTCTTATTAAATGTTAGGGTAAAGGGAGGACAGTTGGACCACCTTTTAAAAAAGACGCAACAACTTCTTTATTATTTAACAAAATCTTTTCAAAATAATGCCACAACATAGAGCAACGAATTGTTAACTTATATATTTTTTACTAATAACCTAGCGAACAGTGTTATTTTAGAATAAAAGAAAATTAAATAATAAAAAATGGTCCATCTCTCCTACCTCTACGAGGACAGATGGACTTCGTAGGGTAGGAGAGATGGACCCTACTATATTTATGGTTTTTGCTTGGTAAGTTTAATTCCGCAAGTTTGACAGGTATTTTTATAAGACGTGCAGTCCTCATGCAACCAACGCCGGCATATAGTACATTCTATCCAGGCAACTTTCTTCTCGGTAAATCGATAATCTTCATTACATCCCACGCATTCGTTTTCTAGGTCGCTGAAATGTTCAGCCTCACTGGAAGTGTCGTTGAAAATCGGCTTATCTGAATCTGAAGAAGATGAGTTACATCTACGTTTTTATTACTTTTTGAGTTTGTTTTCCTGCTGTTGTTTTTAGTTTATTTTCCTTGTCCTTTCTCTTATTTTCTTCTTTCTTTACCTTGGCTTTTGTATTCTTTTCTTGTTTTTCTGCTTTAGAGCTCTTCTTTTCTTCTTTAGCCTTCCTTATTTCTTCTTTCTTTACTAGAGCTTCCTTTCGCTCTTGTATATATTCTGGTGAATTAATAACACCACTTACTGCTTTCTTACGTACTCTTTTTAAAGCGGAAGTTATTATTGGCACAGGTGAGACCACCTCTAATGCTTTTCCAGGTGTTATATCTTTCTGTTCAATTACGTTGTCCGGAGTGATTGCCCTCCGTTGAACACCAGATGATCCAGCTTGTGGGGAGTTAGTAGTATTACCCACCCGTTCTTGAGGTTGCATGTGACTTAGTTCTAGAGACTTTTCCTCCTCCAACAAAAATGCATGGCCTGGAATTTTCTCAAAATTAAATGGAAGTATTCCAGTTGCTCTAAATGCTGAGACCGCATTGTCGACTGTTGCTGCTTTTCCCCAAGATTCACCTAAGAGCCTTCCAAACTGCAGCCTGTTAAGTTTCCTGTTTGGATTATTTAAAATCATGTGTCTGCAGGCTTCGTAAAACTTCTGTTTCAGTGATTTGAAGAAGGCACGGTCTAATGATTGCAGGTAGTGGGATGTATGTGGTGGTAAACAGTACAAAATTACATCATTTTGTTCTGCTGTTTCTAGTAGACCAATGTTAATAGTGTGCGATGAATGGCCATCCATTAAAAACATAACCTTTCCAGGACTTTTTCTAAGGAGAAAGTGAGTCGTGAACCAGTCTAAGAATATCTCGGAAGTAACGTACGCCGATTTTTGTGACATTTGTATTCGCGCTCCGGGAGGCATGTCATCACACCATTCTTCTTTTTCTATTTTTACCTTTAAAAATGCAGTAAGGTGGTAAATAGATTTCTTCTGCACTAATGCATGCGATTATACTTATGGTTTCTCCTTTCTCACTAGAGCTAATGCTAGGGACAGCTTTAGATCCTTTGGCAGCAACAACCTGTCCAGCTCTGGTATTCAATTGAAGGCCGGTCTCATCTGTGTTGTACACATTAGCAGGCTTATCAAAGAGAGAGTTGTCTTGAAGAATTCTTTCAAGGTTCTCAAAGTATTTTTAACAATATCTCTGGACATGCCTCGGCTCGAGCCACTGATGTATTTTTAGCTTTTCGGATAGAAAGCTTTTGTCTTCTTCTTAAAAAGACTGCAACCATTTTTACCAGCCTTTCCTGTAAGTGGAAAAACATAATGAAAAAATTTTACTATGTAAACCGGTCAGCTTAAAGTTTACCTTCACTATGGTTAAATTTATGTGGAATGCCTAGTTTATTCGCTAGTTTGTATGCCATTATACAAACTTCTTCTCTTGTTGGTGCAAAACCATGTTGCTGTAGTTTTTTAATGTGATTCGCCAGTTTTCCTTCAGCATTTTCGCCTAGCATGGAATCAGGGCCTAGTCTTTGTTGTTTCTCAAAATTACGTCGTTTTAATGTAGTTTTTGGGATTCCAAACGTTGTAGCTGCCTCATTTACACCCAGTTCATTGGATATTACAGCATTTACTGCAAGATTTAAACTTTCGCCACTCCAACATCCCCTTGGCGTGGTATTTCTTTGCGAAGGTATCTGTTTGGCATTCTTATTTTGCCTAAAAAATAAATAAGCTTCGTTAGTCTTCCTATATTTTACTGGTCCATCTTTCCTATTTAACACTGGTCCATCTATCCTCAAACAAGAGGAGAGATGGACCAGATATTCACAGAGAAAAAAAATGCGTTCAACTAAAAATTTTAAGGTTATGGTACACAAAAACTTCTAACTCGTCTTTATATTTATAAAAAATGGTATTATCTTACCTAGCACACACAGGATTTGAAAAATTTTAACCACTGACAAAAGTTTTAACACTTGAAAAAATATTATTTTGCTCAAAACTTTTAAACACACCACCATAGAAACTAACCAAACAATGTACCGTTACGAACTGAAGGTGGCTCCCAAACACCGCTTCACAGAGCACGCCTTGTTGCCAGACTTACTGAAATATTCGTAGTAGTCCATCTCTCCTCCTGGTCTATCTCTCCTCCCTTTACCCTATATGTTTATTTACCAAAACCTTTCTGTTGTCATTAAAGCATTTTTTAGCCCGTATAGAAATTTCTTCATTAATATACAGCAATAATGCAACCAACTATGTAGGTGCTAGGATTTTTTTAAATTTTTCTCAAAAACAAATTTAATTGCCAATTAATGGTTTTCGCTTCCATACTTAATCTTTATTAAACATTTATTCTACTACCTAGCACTTACTGGGGGAAGCCTGTGGGAAGCCGTAGTTAGCGATGTTAAAAGGCACTTATATCGTATTATTGAAAATGCTCAATTGACTTTTTGAAGAATTGAGCACTATCATAACATTTCTAGCAATCCGACGGACTTAGAAGTCCTAACTCCGGCCACTTCCTAAGGTCGTAGCTTAACTTCTTATCCTAAATTTGACAGCACTCACTTGTATGATAACAGTTTTTTATTCTGGCTTAGATTTTTAAAGATTTCGCAAGCATTTTTTTTTTAGTTTACCCAAAAGAAAGTGTAGTCGCCAGACCTACTTTTACAGTTTGCCCATTTCCTAACGTAGACAAAAGAGTATAGTCTGCAATCATTTTTTTTATTGTTATAGTTTTGCTTAGTTACTCTTCTTTTATGTTGTCGCATTAAGTTAAGACCAATTAGGTTTAGTCACAATACTTAAATTTGTTTTGACAAAAGCTCAGTAGGTGGTTAAATTCTTTTAAAATATTTTGGCCAGAGCTCAAAATTTATAACAGTTTGGATCAACGCTCTCGTTAATCTTTACAACGGTTGAATTGTTTGGGAAATGTACGATTAGTGACAACAGGTCTCCATTTTTGCACTATTCTTTCCAGAGGTTCTGATCCAGCCCAAATTACTCAATAATAATTCTTCTAATAAAGGGTTATGTGTGTGAAAGCAATTTATTGCCAAATGTTGTAAATAATTCAAATTTTATTTATCAACCAGATGCGGCTACAATTATTAGTTGCTGTTGAAACCCAAACAAATGTGTTTATCAGAAAGATAACATTGGTTAACAAAATTGCACTTTAAGTTTTTTTAATTATTTTTTACTAATTCGACCTTGCTGATACCAAGTCTATCATGTTTAAAGAATGTGTCTGAATTTGTGAAACACGCTTACATGGACTACTTTGGGAAGCCATTAGAAATAAATATCAAACCTTGGATTTCAAATTTAGTATGTAAGAGTTGTGTCGAGTCTTTAAGTATGAGGACAAATAGAAAAAACGTACTTTTAAGTTCAGAAGTCCCATGATCTGGCGTGAACAATCAAACCATCACAATGACTGCTATGTTCGTGTTACGAACATTACTGGAATAAATCGCAAAAATTGTTCTAAGTAGATTTATACCAGTTTACAATCTGCTATTAGGCCTGTTCTGTGTTCTTTAGTACCACAGTTCCAACCTAGTACATTCACTCTAACATTACCAGAACGTTCAGAAGACAATGATGATGGAAAGGATAGTGACTTTTATTGCCCTTCCGAATTTCAACCTTTCAATTAAAATAATCTAGATGACCTGATCAGAGATCTTGGATTTTCTAAACAAAGGTCTGAACTTCTAACTTCTTGGTTAAAAGAAAGAAATCTTGTAACACCCAACACAATTATATCCGTTTATCGCAGTCGGGAAACGAATTTACGCCCTTTCTTTTCTAAAGAGGATGATCTCGTATTTTGCAACAATATTTCTCGTTTAATGACTGCAATGATTGGCGTCTATTTATTGGCAATAAACTTTGTTCTTTGCCTATTGCGCATTCAACAAAAGTGAATAAAGAATATCCTACAATATTATCAGCTCTGGAGAAAATAAAGTACAAAGAACATAACTGGGTTATATGCGTAGATCTGAAAATGGTAAATTTTCTGTTTGATCAGTAAAGGGGTATACGAAATATCCCTGTTTCATATGCTTTATGGGACAGCCAAGCTAAAACTGAGACTGGACTAAGAAAAGTTGGCCTGTTAGGGAAGCCTTAGTTGCGGGAATGCTAAATGTGATAAATGATCCACTAGTATCAAGAAACCGCATAATACTGCATATTAATAGAGGGCTAATGAAACAGTATGTAAAAGCTCTTGACAACGAGGGGAAATGCTTTAAGTATATCACAAAAATCTTTCCAAGACTGACTACTAAAAAGATAAAATCTGGTATTTTTAAGAATCTTCAGATCAAAAAATTAATAATTAATCTATATTTTACCAGTTGCATGACAGTTGTTGAAAAAATCGGCTTGGAATGAGTTCGTTTGGTTAGTGAAAAGTTTCTTAGAAAATCAAAAGTCGGCTGACTACCATCAACACATTCAGAAACTAATACTAAACTTTCAGCAGCTTAAATGCAATATAAGCATTAAGCTACATTTTTCTTTAGCCATTTAGATTGTTTTTGAGAATCTGGGTGAACTAATTGAATAACAGCGAGGACGCTTCCATCAAGATATTCGCACTATGGAAAACCGATACCACGGTTACTGGAATGTGAAAATTTGGAGCATTTAGAGTAGTACTCCTGAATCAGCTCAAACAAGAAAATCGTACAAGAGAAAGTTCTGTTCTTAGCAGTTTTGATAATAAACAAATTTTGCTTGAAAACTGGAATATTTTTTGGAAAAATTCCTCCTTTTCATATCTGAATAACTAGAGCTGATACGGAAAAAGGAACTTAAAATTTAAGTACTTTTAGAATCAGGTATAAAACTTCATGCAACATAACCACTGTTTACTAGTGTAATCGCATAATTTTACTAGTATGAGTTTGTGAAATTTTAGCACTAGCCCAAAAAATGACTTACCAGTGAAAATGTGCGAAACGTTTCCAAATAATGGTTTTTTGTAGTTTGGATCAAAATCCCTTCTTCCATTAAAAGCGTCCACCGATGATCATCCAGGCATAACTTTCACCGGAAGGAAAAACTAAATACTAGCCACAGGATTGAGTCATTGTTATCATCATCATCATTGTCATTATCATCATCATCATCATCACAGCTCTAAGTTCCTAAGTGGGTCTTGGCGGATTCTACACTCGTCATCCATATTCTTCTATACCTTGACTCTGCTTCTCATTTCTGATGCCTAGTTTGTGTAAATTATTTTTTACACAATTTATTTAACTTTTTCAAACTCTTTCCTGTGAACGTTTTTTCCTTAATATTTTCTTGGTAAATATTTTTACTCTTCTATTATTTTCCATAAGTGTACCACCCATCAAATTATGTCTGCCTTCATTGCTACTACTATGCTTCTTCCTTTTAATATTTCTCCCATATCAGCATTTGACCTTTTTCTTCATGTATTTCCTTTTCTTATCGGTCCTGCTATGGTTTATACTACTTTTTTTGGAAGGTGTTTAGCAGACTTTACTGCCTTACTGTTTTATGTACTACGTTTCCTGCCATATCGTACTAGGGTGCGTCCTATAAGTTTGGTCCCATTTTTATTGTGACAGACTCTGATACTTGGACTTTGCATTTTGAGTCTTCTTAAGTTAATTTTGTTAATCTTATCAATTTCTGAGAGATACATAGTTCTTTCACTGACTCTATAGTATTCTTCTCTCTATTAAAGTGGTATGCCTGTTTGAAATCAACAAAAAGATAGTATGTTAAATTTCTGAGCTTTCTCCATTATTTGTCTGATCGCAAATATGTGGTTTGTTGGAGTCCTTGTCTCCTACAATCTCTTTGGTGTAATTAACTAATCTATTATTGTATAAAATATTTGAGAAGATCTCATATGACGTGTTTAGCAAGCATATTATTTTGTAGTTCATGCATTTTTTCTATAATTTATATTCTCCTGTTATTATCATTTCGACTTGCTCTAGCCACTCCTCCTAATCTACTAACTATTTTTTTAAACCAGTTTTGGCTTGCCACACAAAAATTGAGGCCAAATATAGAGCAAGAATATTTTCCAAACTAAAATTTTACAAAATAAATTAAAACTTACTAATTTCTTTTAAAACAAATTAAATTAAAGATTAATAAAATCAAAGCTCTAAAAAATATATATATTTACAACATACAATTACACAAAGAACAAAACAAACATTACATATCAATCGAAATTTATATACAATATTGCAATAGAAAGTACATTGGACAAACTAAACATCAATATGAATAGCACCACAAATTTCTGATGCAACATTATCAGATGACGGGCAATATTTACATCAATTTAATTTTAATTATGTGTAAATCACGTTAACCTCCTAAATATTACACACAGTAATTAAAACCTTATAAAATCTCATTTCTATTACCCGGGATGGTGTTCCACAAGAATACGGTTTGTCTCCACTATTGTGAATGATAATAACAAAATAATTTAATAATATTCACGTTTTGGTTCGATATAAAGCAGTCTTTTTATATTAATTTAAATTATAAATTTAATAGTAGAATAGATACATAAACTGCTGATTAAAATTGTAGAGAGTATATTTCTTCTCCACCACCAATATAAAATTTCCCAATTCTGAAGTCAAACTTAACCACAAAATGCTAACAATCTTAATTGAAACAATGGAAAAATATTCTGACACACCAGTGTAAATTAAATGCATTGCTTTCTAGCTCTAGAGATAGAAAATTTATTTGACATTAATTTAACAATATAATGCTAGGCTTGATCTACAATCGCGGTTGCAGATTTGTCATAAAAATAATAATTAAAGTTGACTAAACGCTCATTTCTACAGATATTTTCAAACGCTAGTTAAATCATCTTTGGAATTGAAAAACATCAATCAAGTATACAGAGTGTGTCTTGACGATATCATGTTAGACGAATCATAAAAACGAAGAAACCGATTCAGCTGAAAACTTGTAACTTTATACAAATTGACATGGTCTACTTACTAAAAATATTTTTATGGCTGTGTCACTTCCGGTTATACCGGATAAAAAAATTACGTGCAATTTGATAAAATTGACTTCTTGACTATTTAAATTTTTTTAACTACCGTTACTCCGGGTTCCGGGACATCCCCTAGAAATAAATTTCAAAAATGTCTAATACTGAAAACATAGTCCAATACTATGTTTAACCATTGTACAACAAGTTTCGCTTATCTACCTTTTATGTTTCATGAAATATTAATTTTTCAGTAGATTCAAATTTTCGTTGCTAACGCCTGAGATTATTATTTTTTTAATAATGATAAGAGATAGGTTTGTATTTAAAATAACAAAATTGGTATTCGCTTTTGGTATAACCGGAAGTAACAACGCCATGAAAAGTAAAGTTACAAGTTTTTAGTTAAATCGGTTTTTTTGTTCTCATTATTCGTCTAACATGCTATTGTCGACACACACCCTGTATATACCAATTTCTTAAAAATATTTTAGAAAACATACATCGTAAATTTTTGAAGTCTTAAATTGATCACTGTTGACAGTGTTCACAATGCATCTGTTGCTATAGTCTGTATACTATTGGCGCGGAGTAATAAATCATAATTGCTTGAAATAATTCTTTATTTTCTTGTGAAAGCGGTACTTCTACGGTTAAGTAAAACCAATAAATTCTAACCAAAATACGATCATTGTGCCGCTCTTGCAGCATATCGACCCATCTAGGGTCTGAGAACAATAGTTTAATCTGTGTAAACACGTTGCCATCAGCCCAGGTACTGACGAAACGAGAATCATAGCCGTAGATGTGGGTATTATACCAAGATACAAAAATAATGGTATATAATACGTAAGAAGTAAAATTTGTAATGTGATCTACTATACAAATAAAATAAATAACATATAAATAATATATGACATAAATATAAAATAAAATAGTAATGCAGATATCGTCAGTACATTTATTACAATTACAATTAATTTGCGGGGACCGATTTTTAGGCATCAAAAAGTAAATTTGGCTCAATTATAAAATTATGTGGTTGTCATGGAAACTTATCAAAATGAATAGATAAAAGTAACAAGCATAAAAATGTTCATTTAAATAACAAGACATTAGTAGGTAAAATAGGTATATTTAAAAATAACTGACAATACTCACTCATGGTTACAATAAATGGTGTTTAGAGAGTAGAACACTGTTTCAGGCACATTACGCTTGGTCATTTAACTTTCTTCCTCGTCTGAAATTTCTATTTCGGAATCATAATCCCTGTCTTGTGTGTTTACTGATATAATAATATCCAGTTGCCAACATTTGTCTTCTTTCTTAACAACATGAGATACACAGTTCTTCCAATCTTTCAGGTTTTACTTTGTTTAATGCATTTTCAGAAGTTTTTCACGTCGTCGAGTTTAAAAGTGGTATTGTTACGAGCGACGTCACCTTTTACTTGAGCCCAAACCAACTCTATAGGATTCAGCTCACAATGGTAAGGTGGTAAACGCAGTACTTCATTGCCCCGATTATTTGCCATTTCGTCAATAACATGACGTATATACTTATTCTTATGAACTTTAACAATATCCAATAATTCTCTTTTCACCATGTCATCCTCAAAAGTTATATTCTTAACAGATAACCAATCTATAATTTCTGCTTTCCTCCAAGCGCTGGTAGGTAAATTTTCGTATCTTTGTGATTGGTAGCTGGCGTTGTCCATAACTATTATAGATCCTTGGGGTATCAAATCTAGCATCTGCTCAAAATATTCTTCATACACATTAGCATTCATGTCTTCGTGGTAGTCGCCAGTTTTCTTTGATTCGAATTCTAACAAACCACCATCTACAAAGCCATCTTCATTGCCAATATGAGTAATAATTAACCTTGTTCTTTTTCTAGAAGGCGGTCGAAATCCTGTCGATAGCCCTTCTATAAATCCTTGTCGAGCACTCGTAACGGTATTATCATTCCATGTTTTTTTACGGTATGTCCTGCATTGATCCAGGTTTCATCCAAATAGAACATACGCCTGCCTTCACGCCTATATTTTCTTATTTCCCGAAGATAATTTCTCCTCCATGTAATAATCTCTTGTTTTTTAATTAAAACGGAACTTCTATTTATCTTCTCCCAAGTTCAACCAAACTTCAACTTGCGAAGAAGTTTCCACAGTGCTCTACGATTTATTTGGGGTAGATTTTTACCTTCATTTACTGCTAGTAAAATCTTATCGATTGTAGGAATCTCTTTCCGTAAGTAGAACGAGTGAACTTTTCTACGGACAGAATTCCTCATTGCATCATCTAATTCCATCGGGCGCCGACCAGGAGATGGAAGTGGGTGAAGCACTTGTCCCAAATTTTTCTTTCCCTCACTAGTTTATAAATGGTGGATTTTGATATTCCCGTCATTGCAGAACATAATCCTACAATATCATCGACACTTTTGCAGGGTGTTGACATCGAACAGCGTCATGCACATTTAAAATTATAATTTTTCATTAGCAGATAACGCACCACTTTTTAACACGTTTTGCTGGTGAAAGGTTTTCCATTTCAAAATTATTTGCACTAACACACAAACAAACAAGCCGATTCACTAATAACAAACTAAACATATTTTTCATTTAGAAAGTATACGAAGCCCTTCGGTCAAACAACTAATTATCTGTAATCTTTCGCAGAAATTACAACCCGTCTGCCGTAATGACTGCGCTAACGACCCCACTTTACCTGATGATAGATAATCCAACACACATTTTGACGCTAAAGAATAATTGTTTTAAAATTACTTTATTTAGCTATATCGATTCTTAATTGTAATAATAAGAAACAAACCACATAATAGAAAATAATTTTTTGAAATATTCCACAGTTTAATAAGATACAAATAGATTCATAACTTTTGTAAAACTCAGTATACGTACCTATATAAAATTAAAATTTAAAATAGACAAATTGAGAAACGACACATTTGTCATTTATCGATTTTAGAGTTTAATTTTATATTCAAATACTGTGTTTTACAAAAGTTTTGTATCTATTATATCTTATTAAACGGTGGAATATTGCTGAATTAAATTATTTCCTATGAAAAATAGATTCCACAAAGTAAGGATTGAAACAATAAAAGAAACCACATAATAATTCATATCAAGGTAGATTTTACTATTATAATATATTTACCTACTAAAAATATGATTTTCCAAACGTAACAGGTACCTACGCCACTGCAATACGGGAGATTCGATAATTCTGACAGGTTTATTACTCCGCGCCAATAGTATACTGAGTATAGGCGTAAGACTTTTCTCAAAAGTTCTTTCTTCAATCTTCAAATTTCACTCGACACAAAAGCTATTGGGGAATTAAAGTTTCATTTTATTTTACTGAATGGTTTTTTGATCGTCTATTAGTTCTATAAATGTAGACTGATACATTGATACACTATTTATGGATTTCACATGGAACAGATAGGTAGATAAGTATTTGTTACATATCGGTGTACTTTAATTGATCCATTTCTAAATTTATTTATCATTTGTAACACATTGTTTTTTCTCTATTGGCCTAGTCTGTTTACGATTTCTTATAGTATGGGTGCCCACCAACACAAAGTATTATTTATAAATAACCAGCTGTAAGTTTTTGAGTGGTTTAATTAAGTGTAGTGCGACATAATGTTTTTATCGTTTTTCTCGAATCTGGAGCGCTTCTTCATAATCTTGTCTGGAAGACGTCTTGTAACAATTTATTTAACGATTTTAACACTGTAGATTATGCAGCCCATTTTACGCACTTTATTTGGAAAAGTATTATCAAATTCGTTATATTTTGGAGGTCGTGAAAAATTAATACAAAACTGCGAATGCAATTTTTGCTATAATAGTTCGTTGATACTTTTGGTGAAAGTTAATCAAATTATTCTGATTTGTAAAAGATTGACTTGCAAAAAAAGAAAAACTTCACCAACCAGAAATAAAAATAATAATTAATTAAAATCAAAATTTGGTTTTATATCTAATTTTTTTGGGAAGCTACTAATCGCAGGAATGTTCTCTCTCTCTATTTTCTAAGGCAGCGTTGCGTTTGTCGTTAATTACATTTTATTATTAATTGAATTGGAGTTTCATGAGGTGTCCAAATGACTAAACATTACGGATAAGACAAGGATAACCTCAAGTTATTGCCGGGGCCGTATGGATTTAGTATATGATTAATTTTTTTAATTCTCTTTTGTTAGAACCTAGTTTTTTCATTTATATTATAAATATTCATTTAGTTTTAAATTTTGTATTATGATCGTTATTATTATTACTTTGAAAGTATATTTTATATAATTTCTGGCGTCCAAATATTCTTTTATTTTATCCACGGCCTAAAGCACCAACTGAAGGTTCGAGTAATTTGAATTTACATTTAATGTAATACTGTATCGATGCATGGTACAGTCTTTATTTATAATTTTTTAAATTTGTTGATAATCCATTCTTAAAGAAAATAATCGCAAAAAAAATTAATGAAACGCGCGAAAAAAAAATATGTTCGATAAACATTTTGGGTCGTTGAGGGTGTCGACCAACTCAAACGCGTTAAAATTTTAAGTTTAAAAAAAATTTTTTTAGGATTGGTTAATTAAAACTTGCAAAATTCAAATATCGAATTTTCCGACAAAAAATATTTACCGATTTTTCAGTCCGACGCGTGAAAATTGAATGCGTCTTTCAGATGAGATTATGAGGAAACGCCCCAGTTTCGAGAAAAACGATTGATCGGACTACACGTAATTAACCCACTCAAAAACTTAAAACTTGTTATTTGTAAATCATCCTCTCTAAGATTTGTGAATATTTTTATTAGTGGTTATAGGTTATGTAATACCATGGTTAACCAATACCAAATTCGTTTTTAAAGTAAATGGCGAAATAGTAACTCTACAAGCGAATTACGATGATCATGTAAGGTTATCAGGTAATCAAATGTTTAGAGGTAGAATATTCGACTATTAATGATTATTTATTATAGATAGTGATGATTATGCAGCAACTTACATAAAAATGCTAGTATCGTCCAAATTCCTGCAACTCAAAGAACCTTTAAAAGTAATTGCCAGATTATATGAGGATAATTAAGAGCATTTAATATATCATCCTTCAGGTCATATATCATGGTGCAGCACATACATCGACATCACAAACTGGGTTTAATAAGTCATTGCTTAATAGTGAATCAAGCAATTCTAATAATACTAAATCAGATGCAGAATGGAATGTACCGGAGACAAAATTGCTATTGGATAAATATGAACAATACTTACCGCAAATAGGATCAATGAAAAAATTTAAAACGAAACGAAAAATGTGGCAACAAATTTCAAATGATCTTCAAGAAATACTAGGAATTGTAAAATCTGATGTTCAATGTGAAAACCGCTACAAGACCGTATTAAAAAGGAAAAAAAAGACTGACAATCATAATTCCACCACCCGAGAGGTTCGTGAAACCGTACAATATGCAGAGGAGATGATAGTGTTGAGCCAGAGCAGTTGCGAGGGATAGGTAAATGTATTTCAAAAACTAACAATAAAAAATCACAAAATTCTGTTGAATGTGTTGATGTGGACATATCTCAATCTGAATCAGAAATAACGCAAGAAAATTCTTTTACGAAGCAAAAGATTAGGCAGTCCCCAAAAAAATTATCTGATACGCTAATAAAACTGCAAAAACAAAAAGAAGAGAACAAAGAACGTAGACACAGAGAAAAATGGACATGATGTCGGAAGTAATTAAATTACTGAAACAAAATCAATAATTTAAAGTATATATTTTTCAATTTATTAGTGTAGGTATATTGTTTTACATGGGTATTTTCAGAAATAAATATTTTTTATTTAATGTATTAATCACTAAGGTTATTATTTACTGATCTGCAAAGCATCTCCCGTTTTTGCTCTCCCAAACAAGTTACGGGAATGCCGCAAACCGTTCGTGGAACAATCAGGACTTGCGAATCTGTTCTAAAATTTGTACGTAGCACCGTCCAAATTAATGTTCCGATTGCCCTTCGGTTCGTTGTTCTGTTTGTTCCTCGGTTTGTTGTTCAGGTGTGTACGAAGCTTTACAATAAGCATATTAATATGAACTATACCTTATGAAAGGAGAGTTATGTAACTATAATTAACGACTTAACGTTACGTTAATAGATTCCATTTACTATTTACACATATTTTCTTGGAACATTCGATAATTAACTATCGGGATATGATGACCCTATACTTCGCAGGTTGTGCGCAATTGGATACGAAAAAATAACTTGGAGCTGTTACCCTGACCAGCAAAAAGCCCAGATTTTAACATTATCGAAAATGTTTGGGCTCGAATACTTGCTGTTATCCGAAGACAACAAGAGCCAAATTTTATACCAGTAAACCGTAATGCACTAATTGCAGCCATTGATACCGCATGGGAAACGATTAATATTAATTATATTGATACCTTGATAGCGTCAATGAGCAGACGCCTCCAAGAATGTATCAATAATAATGGAGGTCACACCCATTATTGATTTCTTATATTTATTTATATAGTAATACTTTATTAAAATAAAAAAAGTTTTCATTTAATTTTAAACTATAACTTGGTATCTTAATTATAATTATGTAATAAATTCTTGTCAAAAACTAAATATATACGTTGACAATAAGAATTGCCTTAGTTTTTATTTTCACTTTTATATTAACTACAGAAAAAAATGAAACGTCATAAAATATACATTTTGTAAGGACTAAATATTATGAATAGAGAGTTTAATGATTTTTTTTAATAACTTACAATAATTAGTAGGTTAGATTTATTTAAAAATAAGTAATAATCAGTCAACCCAAATAACCATGTTTAGTTTTTGATTTAATTTAAAAGTTATTGCTTGTAGACGTTTTTAAATCAAAATTATTTCTAATTTTATTTTGTAAACATTTCCTAAACAAAATTTTGATTCGATAATTAATCGAGCTATGGTGTTTAATTAGCGATACCTTCAAATACATTCTTTAAAGAAAAAAATTAAGTAAGCAACGTAAATTACCTATTTTCTAAAACGTGCTTAGTGTAATGATTCATTCTACAGTCCTTCTATAAGATAACCCCTGATGAGACTACCTGCTGTTAGAATTGTAAATGATAGTCTTAAGCCCGCTTCACAATGTGCAAACTTTTGTTTACAGAAATTGTGGTGTCCAAGTTTTAAATTTCATGAGTGTACATTAGGAAATCCAGACACCTATAAAGTATAGTAAGACTTATCTTGTAATTATTGATTATTTTTCATACTTACTTTTAAAAATTCAGTTGCAAACATGTTTTTTTTCTGCTAAAGTTCGTGGAAATTTGATAAAATTTGGGGCATTCTCGACCAAGTAATCCATAACTCTAACGAGTTGTCTAAAACAACTGGTTGTACTGATACCAAATCTCTATGCAACATCACGCATACAGCACTTATTGCTTGCAAACCTAAAATATTTTGTAAAATTTTATTACAAAACTGTATGTTACCATTGTGGATCATAATAATTACCAAACAAATTACAAAATATGATTCTCTGCTGATGTAGGTGTTGTTCCACCATGCGACATAATTTTTGTATAAAATAGGGAATTAGAAAACAATTCTATTAAATGTTCAGCTCTGTCTTGAGTTCGATGCAAAAATTGCTTTAAACTTAAACAACAAACGTAATACTTTTTTATTACCTATTATTAATTGACAGGAACTTTTACCTGCTTGTCAGAGTAATGATGCACTACATCAGGAATATAATTTTCAATTTGGGCACCTTTTGTTTTGGGAGTAAAATATCTTCAAAATCACTGTCAGATGAAGAGGACTCCATGAATTCTTGGGCAATTGTTGATAATAATAATTGTTTTGTATTCATTTTATATTGAAACCCGTTGTGTGGGACAAAAAAAATTGTTTGTTATTTGCTTGGATTTATAAACAGTCAGCTATATTTGCACTGCCACTGATGCACTGACTCCTCTAGTCAGTGCAGCTGAGTGCAAACTGAGTGCATATTTGGATAACAGTGGAACATTAACACTCGACCAGTGTCACACTGAAAATAAGCAGTGGAACACAAATGTCAAGGTCAGTACAGTACAGTGAATAATAAGTTTTAAATTTAATTTCTGCTTTTTTTATTTTTGTATACTTAATGATACTTTAATATTTTTGTTATATTTTTTGAAATTTATTTATTTTAAGTAAGTTTTGGTAGTTTATTTCAACTCTGTATACATTGATTTCTCATATAAAAAGATCTGAAACTAAAACTTACATCTGTTTTTTACTGGCTATAAAAAGGAGGTTTAAAACAAACTCTGCAAACCTATTAGTTCCATACGTAACACTTCTAAAAAGTAAGTATCATATTTATAACGGCAGGGAACAAACCACCTTTTACATTTTCTAGTAGCTTTACTACCACCTACAATGAAAAAAAATTTGTGATAATTATCAATGGGCTTAAAATACCTTCGAGTTTGGTGACAGTTCTACTTTCACTGAAAAATTAACGAGCAAGTCGTCAGCAACAAATTGTCCACAATTTATACTTGTGAAATTTTCTTGCTGAACGGTAACACACCTCTAAAAAACAGTATCAGAAATTAAAAAAACAGATTCATGAGTTTATAAAAATTAAAAATACAAACGTTTATCTCAGAACTCCACATTGCCCCGATAAGCAAAAATAAAATTGCGTTTTGAAAAAAAAAATAGTTCAAACAAAAGTTATTGTTAACGCAACATATAATTTAGTTACATGAATTTAAGTACACGATTAAAAATAAAATATTTGATTTTGTTATCACACCACGACCACAATACACACAGTCCAATTTGAGCCTTCCATGCACAAACAATAAAAATTCTTTTTATTTTCTCATCCTTAAGTGCAAGTGTTTGTGAATCAAATGAAATTACTGGGCGGTATTTTGTCAATTGAGGTAAGACCTTATTTAAAATTGGTCCTTCATTTTAACCAAACTAGCGACTGTGAGCAACACGCTCAGCTATAGACAATAGAATTTCTAACAACTTTGTTTTACCATTTTTTTTGTAAAATTGATATTGGTGGAGATATTGTTGCAACAATTATTGTCACGTGATTATTATATCTCAGTAATTACTTACCGGATCAAAAAATAGTTTAAACACACCTTTTATTTGAAACAAAAATGTGTAAAACAAATATTTTTTAAATATTTTAAAAACTTAAAAATTTGTGTAAGTTAATAGCCTTTTAGGTACATAAAATATGCCCAAAATCTAATCAAATCTGCTGAATTATAAATAAGGTCTGTGTGCAAAGTTTTCTTGATATCTTCTTTACATACCGACGGACGGCCAGTTGGCCGTTGGACATAATTTTTTTTTTGCTTTATTATAACATGCTAACTTTGTTGGAAAATGTAATAAAAAGAATGTTAAAATGTTTGGTTTGGAAACCGTCGTATAACTCCCCATCTTATTTCACACGGTGTAAAGTAATTGAAAGAAAGCAACTCTGTAATGATCAACTAAAATCAGATAAATTGTACTGCAGTGTTTTTCTATACAAAACAAAAACATAAAAAAAACAACTATAACCTCTATCACGTGTTTTGACAACGAACTTATTCTGTGACTCTGACTGTGACTTTGTCACTATTCTGATTATGTTTGCTTACAACGTAATAAGCAGACTTAACGTTACAATTTTTTGTAGTTTAATGTTATAAAATTTTTATATTTTTATTAAATAAAAATTTTGATTTTCTATTCTAACTTAAAACTAAAATTTGTTTCATAATCTTCCATCACCTTTTAATTTTTTTGCCTTTCTACCACTTTCTAACGTCAATATATCATCATTCTTTCCTTTTTCATTTTATGTTTTTTATTTTATTTTTAACTTTCTTTTTTTTTTATGCAACCCCACTATTTGTAAATCATTTGCCTTTATTAACTTATCTTAACTCTCTTCTTACGTCCAACATTCATTTAAATTAATTAATTATTTTTTCGTGTTCTCCTTCTAATAATATAATATTTTTATATTTTACTGAGACTTTTCATGTGGTTATATTGTATTTACTCTTTTTTGTATTGTTTTTTAGTTGTTTTTTTAATTATTATTGTTTAATACCTATTCTTCCTTTCTCCTTACCCTCTTCTCAAAACTAACCCCCACTCATATCATTTTCCTATGTTCTCCATTTTGCCCAATCGTTCTCTTTCAACCTAATTTTTGTATAACTTTTTTGCTCTTTTTCGATTAGCAATTGACGCCACAGCGTTCATAATGTCATTCGATAACATGCCCAAGTTTCTAGCAATTCTCTTTAGACAACTAACCTGTCATTTTGGAAGTTTGGCCGGTCGAACATTAATTACACACATTCTTGAACGGTAGCAACATATTCTTTGCTCCAGCGTTTTCATATTTGTTAATACAATTGTTGAATTAATTGATAGCGGTTGAGTCGCATAAAATTTTGCAATAAGAAAATGAGCTGTCGTCAACTACTGGAATCAGAGGAGTGCGGTGATTGCGCTTGAAAGTTAAGCGTTGCTTCGTCTTGGGTAACAAATATGCAAAATTTTTCATAAATAGAAAATGAATACCCTAATACAGCATAACATAATGTTTTGTAGATATGACTACAGCTTCTCAAAAACTTCCTAAGTGAAGAATATGTGGAGTACTAATATGCCATTCAGCGCCCTCACTGCTCCCTATTTTTGTTACAAAAGAGTTTTCCTCTACAAGAAAAAAACCAAGCACCTCGAGTTCAAATGGTTATTATAAATGTTTTAGATGACTGATTGGAAACTAGTTCCAAAGACTTGCTTTACTTAGAAAACTGGCAAATAAACACAAATAGGATTTAAAAAACTTAGATCCTTAATCTTACAGTTCTTAATTAAGAAGGGTCTACTATAGTCAATCTTGTACGGTTGTAAACAAACTATAAATTCGCGAGAAGACAGCTCTGATAGTCGCAGAGGGATTGTAGATGTACTTACTAGTTATTAAATCAAAAGGATTCGAATATTAACATGTAAAATCCTATGGCCAATCTTAAATGAAAAGCAGTGTAGATACATTTTTTGTCGAACTATTAGACTATAAGAATACATAAATCAAGTAACATAAATATGATGTGAACAGAGACGCAATATAAATTATTGCACGAATAAAGAAGTTGAACTATTTGTTCCCCTAAGAAAGTATTTGAACTGTCAAAATATTTAATCCGCGACGGTCTCTACGCCTCTGGTAGGGCGTGGCCGTATAAATTTGTAATTACGATCAGATAATTGAACTTGATTCAATTGTGACATACGAATACTGATCACGTTAACTTTAAACAACAAAAATGTGAAGCACCGGTACTCGACGACGAATTTAAAATAATAGAACAAAGCGCAATCACATAAAACGAAAAATCTAGTTAAATTCATCTCAAACTACAGGTACAAACGCAAGTACATACAAATTAATAAGATCAAACATGCTTTTTTCAACTTGTCTGATTTGCAGATTACAATCATCCAACAGTAACTTTGGCAGGTTTGTTATTTTTAACCGGCAAATGGTGAAATGAGTTTTTTTTTAAAAAGTAGAAAAAAAAAAAAAAAAAAAAAAAAAAAAAAAAAAAAAAAAAAAACAAAAGAAACAGAAACGTCTGGATATGGATGGCCCTCTACACCCCCAAACAACCAAAAAAAAACCCCCCAAAAAACCCAAAAAAACCCACCCAAAAAAAAAAAAAAAACAAAAAAAAAAAACAATTTAAAAAAACAAAAAAAAAAAAAAGAAAACAAAAGAAAACCAACAATATCACACAACCCCTGCGCTAGAAATAAATTTTAAAAAAAAAAAAAAAAACAACCCAACCCATCCTACACCCTCACGGTGCCAAAAAACAAACAAAAAAAAAAAAAAAAATAAAAAAAAAATTTAAAACTCAAAACACCCATAAAAAAAAAAAAAAAAACAACAAAATATAAAAAAAAAAACAAAACCTTAAAAACTAAATAAATTTTTCTATTTAATTTATAAAAAAAAAAAAAAAAATACCCCAACACCCCAATTTTTTTTATTGTACACTCATGAAATTTAAAACTTGGACACCACAATTTCTGTAAACAAAAGTTTGCACATTGTGAAGCGGGCTTAAGGGTATCATTTACAATTCTAACAGCAGGTAGTCTCAGCAGGGGTTATCTTATAGAAGGACTGTAGAATGAATCATTACACTAAGCACGTTTTAGAAAATAGGTAATTTACGTTGCTTACTTAATTTTTTCTTTAAAGAATATATTTGAAGGTATCGCTAATTAAACACCATAGCTCGATTAATTATCGAATCAAAATTTTGTTTAGGAAATGTTTACAAAATAAAATTAGAAATAATTTTGATTTAAAAACGTCTACAAGCAATAACTTTTAAATTAAATCAAAAACTAAACATGGTTATTTGGGTTGACTGATTATTACTTATTTTTAAATAAATCTAACCTACTAATTATTGTAAGTTATTAAAAAAATCATTAAACTCTCTATTCATAATATTTAGTCCTTACAAAATGTATATTTTATGACGTTTCATTTTTTTCTGTAGTTAATATAAAAGTGAAAATAAAAACTAAGGCAATTCTTATTGTCAACGTATATATTTAGTTTTTGACAAGAATTTATTACATAATTATAATTAAGATACCAAGTTATAGTTTAAAATTAAATGAAAACTTTTTTTTAAATAAAGGTATTACTATATAAATAAATATAAGAAATCAATAATGGGTGTGACCTCCATTATTATTGATACATTCTTGGAGGCGTCTGCTCATTGACGCTATCAAGGTATCAATATAATTAATATTAATCGTTTCCCATGCGGTATCAATGGCTGCAATTAGTGCATTACGGTTTACTGGTATAAAATTTGGCCCTTGTTGTCTTCGGATAACAGCAAGTATTCGAGCCCAAACATTTTCGATAATGTTAAAATCTGGGCTTTTGCTGGCCAGGGTAACAGCTCCAAGTTATTTTCTCGTATCCAATTGCGCACAACCCGCGAAGTATGAATAGGGGCGTTGTCCTTTAACAACAAAAATACATTATGAAAATGTTAATTCAACAGATCCCGAACTATTTTTTGGAGAAAGTATAGTGAAATAAGAATACTTACTTGTTGGAAAATATAATCTTCGTCTGGATAAAACACTTCGACTGAAGGTTTCATAATAGTTTCCAAAATATCTAAATACGCAGCAGAATCAAGACGTCCATCGATAGCCCAACAAACTCCTGGACCCCGCGCGCTAACCCAACCCCACACATTCACAGAAAAATAACCACTTCGTTTTTAGGACATATGTGATTATTTTCGTAACGAGTTCCTTCCATTCTAAAAACTTTTAGTGGTCCATCGTTGCGGCTATTGAACGTTTTTTCGTCGCTAAAAATCACTCGATTCCAAAATTCAAAGGTTCGTTCACATATCGCCTTGCAAATTCAGACGACGTCTCATATTTTCGTCACTGAGAACTTCTTTCGCAGCAGCATTATACTTCTTTATTCCCATCTCCTTTAATCTTTTGTGCAGTTATACGGCATCCGGGAAAATGTGTATCTGCTATAGCCCTGGAGTATGTAGCAAATGGTTGTTCTGTTACGTAATGAAACAACTCGAGATCTTGAGCACGTGTAGATACTTTAGGTCTACCACTTCCGATGGCTCTTTCCAAAGTGTGTTCAAGATTCCATTTTACTCGGTAATGCCCTACGGTGCTTTTGGTATATCTAACATACGTGAAATTTCACGCACGCTACGGCCCGCCGCTAATTCCGAAACAATCCGCGCTTTCAAATCAGCACCGAGATGAGGTGGCATTTTCACAACACTTGAAATTTTAAACTAAAATGGAATTTACATTTCTTACTTTATTTATTGGTTCACACTACCCCTTCTCAAACAGTAGGTAATTGTTTATTTATTACATACTTCTAATGACCAATGTAACAACCCTTAGAGCAATATGACTCAAAGGAAGTAAATTAAACAAGCAAGGATATTCTATTGTTATTGAAACTTATTCATAAAGTAAAAGCCATTTCCTTATAATGCTAATGGACAGGATTTTCTTTTAAGTATTAAGATTACAATAGAGGACTTATAAACTTTCGAAAATATCTAATTATAAATATTTACACTGCAATTGCTTTTTTCCTTAATAATTTCTTAGCAATAACATACACGTTCTTGGTTTTAAGTTGTCATAAATTTGATATGATATAAATTTGTGTTTCTAATATTACATCACAAACTAATCTTTATTCGCAAAAAATTGTTGCTTAAGTTGTAAAGCTTCGTACACACCTGAACAACAAACCGAGCAACAAACATAACAACGAACCGAAAGTCAAACAGAACGACAAACGATCTTTTATGATTTCCACAATCCGAACAACAAACGGAACGTTTGTGCTGTTCCAATAATTATTTTCAGTAGTTTTCAGTTCATATATATTTATTATTGAGAAGAGAATATTGCGGAAAATAAGAAAAAGAATAAAAAATTATAATTTACTTCGCTTTTTTTATTTTGGAAATTTCCGCCCAAATGATGCTAATAGGGACATCATTTTTTTCTTGCATTCTTAAACACTGATTAATTTAAAACATTTTTCTTTTGTCAACTCCATAATATTACCTAAAACACAACAAACCCACAAAAGGGAGGACAAAAATAAATAATTTAATTCTCCCGCATAAGTTTGTTCGCCGTTTTGTTTAGATTCGTCCAAACCTGCAAACGCATTCGCGCGCATTTTCTTTGATGTCGGAGAAAAAACCGACAAGTTGCGGGAACGCCGCAAACCGTTCGTGGAACAATCAGGACTTGCGAATCTGTTCTAAAATTCGTACGTAGCACCGTCCAAATTAATGTTCCGATTGCCGTTCGGTTCGTTGTTCTGTTTGTTCCTCGGTTTGTTGTTCAGGTGTGTACGAAGCTTTACAATAAGCATATTAATATGAACTATATCTTATGAAAGGAGAGTTATGTAACTATAATTAACGACTTAACGTTACGTTAGTAGATTCCATTTACTATTTACACATATTTTCTTGGAACATTCGATAATTAACTATCGGGATATGATGACCCTATACTTCGCAGGTTGTGCGCAACTGGATACAAGCAAATAACTTGGAGCTGTTACCCTGGCCAGCAAAAGCCCAGATTTTAACATTATCGAAAATGTTTGGGCTCGAATACTTGCTGTTATCCGAAGACAACAAGGGCCAAATTTTATACCAGTAAACCGTAATGCACTAATTGCAGCCATTGATACCGCATGGGAAACGATTAATATTAATTATATTGATACCTTGATAGCGTCAATGAGCAGACGCCTCCAAGAATGTATCAATAATAATGGAGGTCACACCCATTATTGATTTCTTATATTTATTTATATAGTAATACCTTTATTTAAAAAAAACGTTTTCATTTAATTTTAAACTATAACTTGGTATCTTAATTATAATTATGTAATAAATTCTTGTCAAAAAACTAAATATATACGTTGACAATAAGAATTGCCTTAGTTTTTATTTTCACTTTTTATATTAACTACAGAAAAAATGAAACGTCATAAAATATACATTTTGTAAGGACTAAATATTATGAATAGAGAGTTTAATGATTTTTTTTAATAACTTACAATAATTAGTAGGTTAGATTTATTTAAAAATAAGTAATAATCAGTCAACCCAAATAACCATGTTTAGTTTTTGATTTAATTTAAAAGTTATTGCTTGTAGACGTTTTTAAATCAAAATTATTTCTAATTTTATTTTGTAAACATTTCCTAAACAAAATTTTGATTCGATAATTAATCGAGCTATGGTGTTTAATTAGCGATACCTTCAAATATATTCTTTAAAGAAAAAATTAAGTAAGCAACGTAAATTACCTATTTTCTAAAACGTGCTTAGTGTAATGATTCATTCTACAGTCCTTCTATAAGATAACCCCTGCTGAGACTACCTGCTGTTAGAATTGTAAATGATACCCTTAAGCCCGCTTCACAATGTGCAAACTTTTGTTTACAGAAATTGTGGTGTCCAAGTTTTAAATTTCATGAGTGTACATGAACATCATCTGAAATTCAAATAGCTACACATGTATTAATTATTTAGTATAAACCTAAGTAAAAACATCGCGTACAACAAGGGGATAAGTTTTCACCTTCTGTTTGTGTGTAAGTACACTTTAAGATTTTAATTCGCTATTACAGTTTTCTATCAATTGCATACACCTTTTCTTTTTGTTTTCTTTCCTTTTTCCTGTGGGTTTGTTTTAATGGTTGCTATGCTGACGTATAGATAATAATCCGAAAATTACATAACCTAACAAAGCTAGGTCTGAATATTATTAGTGAAGGTAGCTAGCGTGGGAATTTAAATCTACGTTGAAGCCCCTTATCAATTCGGAGCCCATCTTGTCTTCCCTTCTTCACTAGAAACTAAATACTGTCTAATTTGAATACAAGAGCTGTCACACCTATCTATTAACATTCAAACACTGAAAACTTCCTATGTACAAGCTAAGTTAATTCTTTTTATGCATGTTATTTATTATTTTTGTAGCGTTTTATCTACTCGTACTACGGCTGTAAATTTAACAAGATACCGTAACAACACGTGGTATTAAAATGGCGGTCAAAGAAGGAATTCACAAAAATATAAATATAAAAGAAATGCTACTTACGACGCTAGAAATGCCGCCTTGTTATTAATGTGAATTCTTTATTGGGTTAAACCATTAGCAGTTAACTATTAGTTTATCTGGATCTCCAAACTTAATTTTCAAAAATACGACACCATCGTACGTCCACTTTTCAGTTCCTCACATAGGAGGCGAAACGTTCAAGAAATAATAAAAACTATTTTACAGGCATTTTTGATTTATTGCAAATTTGTAATTTTTAATTTAAACTTTCAACACCCTGTATCTTAGCAATTAAGCTGTTTAAGGGTTCATGTTTTTTTATCAAAATTCACCAATTTACGAGACGTCTCTGAGGTAGGAAGTTGTCGATCGACTATAATGCGTATAAAAACAAATTCAACCCTACATTTAAGCACACTGAGAATGTAGAAACTATGATACACGTAATAAAAATTATTTTTACATAAAAAAATTCAAACACGAATTCTACAGACATTGTTCAATCAAATTCAATTGTTGTATTTATATTTTTTTGACGGCTGTATTCTGCATCGCCCAGATAACAACATAAAGCATTTATTTTTTTTTATTTATTTATTTTATAATTTTAGGATTTTTGCACTACAAAGCAACTTATTTAAATTTTTAAAAAAATTTAAATTAAAATAGTATTTGCCATTAAGATAATATCTTACACCGCCGTTTTTATAATGGTCGAAGAAGTGGTGGAATAAGAAAAAATCAATATTTACCACGTTGTGCATAATGTACAGCACACTTAAAACAATGACAGACACTTTCATTGTAAGTTAGCTCAATTTTGCTGATCTGAAACCAAATTGCCAAAGTTTCGTGAATTGTTGCTGTTTCAAAAGTTTTGGTGCTAAATTATCTGTGACAAAAGTAATTTTTCAAATAGTTTTTTTATATGTTTTTAATCGTTTATTCTAATCGTTACCCTCAATTTTTGTGTATTTTAATGCATAATTTAAAAAAAGTAAAAATAATATTATTATTTTATTATCAAAAATTAGTTTTTTTCTAACTTCATAAATCATCTCTTACATTCTTGCTATACATTTTCTACTTGACATGACAATAATAATAATAATAATAATAATATGATACGCTCGAAAATACTGAATAATTTATTTTATTGTTTCAGGTAATTCAAGTTGTGTCCTGCTTTAATCTGAACTGGTACGTAAAAACATTGCAATTTAAATACAATCAAACAAATTCATATTAAGTTTCTCTGTGTTTAATATTTTTGCATTTTAATTAAAAACGCATTAGTTCCGTTTGATGTCGCAGTGATCGAGCGATGTTTATATCGTTAGTTTGTAATTAACATTTATTTTTGTTTCACTGTTCATTTTTTGCGCACGTTTAATTTCTCAACAGACTCGAAAACGAATTTGTAAAGTAAATTGTTATTGATTTTTAACGACAACGACGTCTTTTTTTAAAATTTAATTTACTTTGATTTAACGAGCGAATGCAAATCTAATATTGATGTCTACACTTATCAATGTAGTAGTTATGAATAAAAATAGATAACGATAGTAAATTGGAAAGACTTACAGAGCAAACATAATTATTCTGCAAGAAAAAAGTAAACAAATCTTTTGATGACCAACTTTAATTATCATTAAGCCTATTTAAACACTTCAGGCCATTACGGCTGAATGTTTTACAATTTTAATTTCTAACAATTTTTTTTCCTTTAAATGAATTTGTTTTTTTTTCAATGTGTATGATCAAAATATTTTAAGAAAAAAAATCAGTTTTAAAATTTGTTAATTGTTTTTTCATTTAGCAACTTTGTTGCCTGCTGTAAGTTTGCAAGAGATTGTACAATAGTAAACAAACACCGAGAATCACTCGATAGCTGTTTCACTCCTGAAGAGTCCCAAAAGGAGGAAACAGCTGTCGAGTAATTGCCAATATACAATATTTTTTTGGAAAGTTTGACGCCCTCTGACGCCTTTATGGTGCACTTTTAGTTATAGGTAAATTGGTGTCTATTTTGAGCCAGAGAAACTCTGGTAAAGCCATGTACACACCATTCAAAAATACCCTGTATAATAATTGAGTTAATTCTCTTGGTGTTCTTCTATACACACAAGTTGTGACAGCTAGATTTCTTAACGACGTCTAATAGAAAAACATTTTTCCCTACTCATGTGGGTGGATTCTGGGGAGGCGCTTGTTTTTTAAATACGACCACTCATTGAGTGATACTTTAAAACGACGGGCTGACCAAAACGGTTTCAAATATGCATGACAAAATTTTTTCAAAAAATAATTGTGTAAATTCTCTTGGTGTTCTCCTTCTATACACACCGTGGGGGTGTGCCTGACCTCTAGTTGTGATAGCTAGATTTTTTGGGCATGCCCCTAGGCCAAACGGCGTCTAATAAAAAAACACTTTTTTTCACTCATGTGGGTGGGGCCTGAAGGGACGTTTGTTTTTTAAATTAGACTACCCATCGAGTGATACCTTAAAATGACGGACTGACTAAGACGGTTTCAAATATGCATGACAAAATGTTTTCAAAAAATAATTGAGTAAATCCTCCTGGTGTTCTCCTTCTATACACACCGTGGGGGTGTGCCTGACCTCTAGTTGTGATAACTAGATTTTTTGGGCATGCCCCCATGCTAAACGGCGTCTAATAAAAAAACACTTTTTTCCACTCATGTGGGTGGGGCCTAAAGGACGCTTGTTTTTTAAATACGACTACCCATCGAGTGATACCTTAAAACGACGGACTGACCAAGACCGTTTCAAATATGGATGACAAAATTTTTTTAAACATTTTTCAAGAAAATTGCATCCCTTCAGGAAATATTTGCAATTTGTACTAATTAATTGTGTCATACTTTCTATATGCCATATGGGTTATTAATAAAGTCGTCCGCCGGTCTGAAAACTGGCTTTTAATCTAGTTCAATACGAGGATATATTGAAAAATTCTTAGCCTACTGTAGAACCAAACAAAATTTTAATGTCAAAATATTTTATTACTCAACATATTCTCATCTTAATTGGATACATTTATTACAACAAACCTGCAACGTCTCTATACCTTTCAAAAAAAATGTTTCTTCTTGCTCTGCAAACCAGACCTCCACAGTTTCTATTACCTCCTTGTTCGAAAAAAATGTACGACCTTTTAAACTTTTTTTCAGTTGAGGAAAGAGGTAATAGTCGGACGGAGCCAAATCGGGTGAATAAGGGGGGTGTTCTAGTAATTCAAACCCTAAATCACGAATTTTTTGCATGGCAACATGAGATTTGTGTGCAGGGGCGTTGTCCTGCAAAAACAAAACACCTTTGGATAGCTTTCCGCGTCTTTTTTTTAAATATTTTCTCGTAGAGTGGTCAGTAATGTCGAATATTAATCTCCAGTTATTGTTCTACCCTTATCCCAAAAAATCAATCATGATTACTCCATGGCAATCCCAAAAAACTGAAGCAAGAACTTTTCCAGCAGATTTTGGACACGAAACTTCTTAGGTCTTGGAGAACCAGAGTGTCGCCATTCCATCAATTGTTGCTTTGTTTCTGGATCGTAGAAATGTACCCAAGTCTCATCCATAGTAACAATTCGGTTTAAGAAGTCTACATCGTTTTCAAATCGAGCACAGATCGAACGCGATGCTTCTACCCTTGCACGCTTTTGGTCAACATTCAAACATTTGGGGATCCATTTTGCAGCAATTTTTCTCATGTCCAAATTGACGTGAACCATATGATGAACGCGTTCGTATGAAATATTCAGTGCTTCAGATATCCGTTTTAGCCCAATTCGACGGTCTGATAAAATCATGTCATGAACTGCATCGATATTTTCGGGGACTGACACAGAAACTGGCCTTCCCGATCGGTCATCATCTTCAATGGAAAATTTACCTCTTTTGAAGCTTGCATTCCAATTTTAACGGTCGCATACGAAGGACATTGATCACCAAGGGTATTAAGCATATCTTCGTAAATCTGCTTACCACTTAACCCTTTTAAATACAGGTACTTGATGATGGCTCGATACTCCAATTTTCGATTTTCACAATTTCGGTGGACATCTTTTTCATTTAATTTATTGCGTGACTCTGGTTTACTTTTTTGACGTCAAACTTTACACTGATACTTCTAAGTTATTGATGTTGTTTATGCAAGGAACTGGTCTAGGCTAACTAGATATCAATACATTCTCGTATGAAAGCAGTCGATGTGAGGAGATTAGTAATAGTTATTTACATGACTAGCACGGAAAGTGAATGATATCGTGCGAGGGAAAATTTTGGCACAACGTCATAGCCGACTATAACTTTAATAAAGCGAAAGACTTAATTTAGAGTAAAAATTACAAAGTTGATAACATTAATTGTTATATTATATTGCTTAGATTAAGAAGAAGGTGGTGGTACTATATGGACCAAATGAAGACGACAAGAAAGAAAATAAAGACAAATTTTGCAATAATTTAACAAGTATTATAGGACAAGTAAAAGGAAAAATATACATAATAGGAGACTTCAATAGCAGAGTCGGTAAAATTGATGAGAAATACAAAGCTGATACTAAGAAAGTATGGAGAACTAAATAGAAATAGTAATGAAAGAAAAATGCTAGATTTCTGCATTGTAAATGATTTAATAATAACAAATAAATTATATTGGCACACAAAGAAATTCATAAATTCATAAGAGAAAGGATAAGTAGGAATAAAAGATCTTTAATTGATTATATATCAATAGAAAGAATAAACAAAGAGACGGTAATAAATTCGAGAGTGAAAAAGGGGACCGAAACTGGTACCAATCACTAGTGGTTGGAGCTAAAATTAGATAAAATATACATCAAAAGAAGAAAACGCAGACGAATACAGGAAATAATAAAGGGTATAGTTTGAATCAATTAAATATTATAAATTAAGGGAGAAGGGAAGTAGCGGATAAATACGAGGAAGCTATAAACAAAAAACTGAATTACAATACAATTGATCAAAAATGCAAAAAAACACCAATGGAAGGTTCTTGGAGAAGAAGTAGGAAAAGGCTCAATAGGAAATCAAAAACTATTTCATAGAACATTGAAAACTTTAAGAACAGAGAAGGCACTAAATACAAAAATAATAAAAAGGAAAAAGCAGGGAAATTATAACAAAAGAAATAAAAATAATGGAGAGATAGAGAGAACATTTTGAAGAATAACTAAATGAACCTCAAAACGAAGAAGAAATTGAAAACGACAAAATAGCAAAAAAAACAAAGAAACATGTAATAAAGATGGAAGAACTTTAAGAACTAATAAAAGATTTAAAATACGACTGTGTGCAACAGAATAACGGTGGAAATGGTTAAGAGTATAAGACAAAAAGGTAGAGATACACTATTTAGTATATACAGTGTGAGTGTAAAGTATGGAATAAAATTCATCAAATTTGTATACCTATTTTTATAAAATTTTTTTTGGACAGATCAATTTTTATTTTTGAATTTTCATCTTTTGGTATAAATCATCCCTTTCTATCTCTACCAGTGGCGGCGCAACAGGGGGCAACTTGAAAATTTTAAATAACACTTGGGGTCAAAAGTTGCATTTTTGGAAAGACCATTTCATCATCTAAGCAGTAGTGTAAGAATCTTTAACATCGGTCGATTAGAACAAGAATACTAAAAAAAAATACTTTGAATATTTTTCAGCATTAATATTAATGTCTGCTTATATTTTCTATTAATAATAATCGAAACAAGCCATACTTTCCTGAAAGTATAATCCAAATTTTTTAGATAATTTCTGTTGGTATAAATTATACATTTGTATCGCAACCAGTGGCGGCGTATTATAGAGAAATTTGAAAATTTGAAAAACAATAAGGATAAAAGGTTCTAATCTCCCAATTTTAGGAACAGTTACATTGCTAAATAAAAAATGTAAAGATCTTTTCAAAAATGTAACGTTTGACTACTAGTACTATTTAAAATCTTTCAATTGCCCTCTGTTGCACCGCCACTGTTTGTGATAGAAATGTATCATTTATGCAAATTGGTGGAGATTTGTGTAATGCTTTCAGGGAACTGTTATTTTTGTCGATTTATTAATAGAAATTGCAACCAGAAATTATTAGAAAAAATGTTAAAAGGTTACTTTTTTCCTGTTCTAATCGACCAATGTTTAAGATGCTTACATTGCTAAATGGTATTTACGAAAATATAACTTTTGACGCCTATTGCCATTTAAAATTTTTAAGTTGCTCATTGTAGCGCCGCCACTGGTGGAAATTGAAAGGGTTGATTTACACCAATCGATGGAAATTTAAAAAAAATTGTTTTTTTCAAGAAAAATTGCATAAAAATAAAGATAAACATGTAATGAATTTTATTCCATATTTTACACTCACACTGTATAACAAAGTTCCAATCCATAAAAAGAATGTAATAATTATAGAGGAGTAACACTTCTAAGTATATATATGAAAATATTAGAAAAAATAATAAAATAAAATTTAGAATGGTGACTCAAGAGACAATGGAATAGGAACAAAGTAGATTTAGACGAAGAAGAAGCGCTCAGAATCACATAATTACAATAAAACAAATCACACAGAAAGCACGAAAAGAAAAAAGACATTTTTGGATGTAGAAAAAGCGATTGATACGGTGCCCAGAGACACAGTGTAGAGGTTGTTAAATGAAATACATGTAAGCACGAAACTTAACATAATCAATGTGATGACCTTACAATTCTTTAAAATTTGCTAATTCCGGGTTATGTTGTTGTTCAGTTACTGAATTCCTGAGTGTATTCGTTTTAAATTCCTCGCCTGATTCATTTCCATTTTTTTCGAAAATTATTGACAGCCGTTCTATCAATACTTTCTGAATTTTTACTAATTCACGTATGCTTGGGTGTGTTTGATTCGACATCCTCATTGTCAAAAATTTTTGTAATTTTGTATTGAAAAGATACAATAATTATCTATTAAAAATTTAAGTTAGTAAATAAAAAATGATGGATCCTTTACTAACTAGTACCTTGGAAAGCAGCCACTTTTCTAACTTTCTAAGCAGGTATCGAACAATAGGTATTGATTTTATAAATTAATCTATTTTATTTATACAGTATGTCTGTACAAGTCGACAACCCGTGGAAAAACTTTTTTTTATTATTGTATACAGTGAGGACGAAAAGTCAGCCCCCCCCCTTAACTTTTGTCCATTTGAATTTAAATAGCTCAAATTAACACAGTTTACACAAAAATTGAGTTCTTTCATATGGTACTCATTACAAATGTGACAGCTCAAAATTGTTTGAGTAGGTTTCATAACCTCAAAAATCTTAAGTTAGAGTATGGGTCGAGTGGGGTCTCAAACGAAAGCTTATTTAAATTTGCATACAGGTATGGGGTTTAAAAGCAAAATAATCAACTTATCGCTAGCTGGCAACAAGAAAACTTTAAAGGGTTTTCGGCTTAGTAAATTAAATAAGCAGGCTTGCTCCTATTCCATATCCATGGCAACATTGGTAACCATATGAACGGTCAATATTTAAGACAGCTTAGTTTGAGAAGTACATATTTAAACGTAGTTTAAAACGTCAAACAAGTATCATTCGTATCTTGTTATTAGAATTCTTAACTATGCAAAGAGAATTAATAGAAAAAGTTGAAGCCATTATAATCTTCGGAGAAGCAAATCGAAATTTTCATCAAGCAGTCCGCTTGTATAATGCTAGGTTTCCTGACCGTCAAATCGATCGCAGATATTACAGGAAACTATTGTCAAAATTCATGGAATCTGGTAGCGTTTCGCATAAAAACGTTCAGGTCGTCCTTCTATTTCCGAAGAATTGCAATTGAATATTTTGGCGAGTGCTGTTGAAAATCCCACTGCTACCACAAATTTTATTGCGGAGCAGCAAGGTAGTTGTAAGAGTACAGTTAAAAAGTATTTAAAAAAAATAAGTTTCATGCGTACAAACTTAAATTTGTACATGAAATTAATGAAGATGATCCTGACAGACGAATGGAGTTTTGCGAACAGATAATAAATAACATAAGAGAAGAACCTGATTATTTGGGCCGCATATGTTTTCTGATGAATGTACATTTTTTCTAAATGGAGAAGTTAACAGGCAAAATGTGAGGTACTGGTCGGACACTAATCCTCATCAGTTTAGGGTTACTAGCACTCAGTACCCTCAAAAGGTGATTGTTTGGTGTGGGATAATGGGGGGACATATCATGGTCCGTATTTTTTGGAAGGAAAATTGACTGGGGAAATTTATCTCCAATTATTAGAAAGGCAAATATTTCCAAGAATACAAGAAATCGCTCAAGAAAATCCAGAATTCCATAGAGTAACTAGCTATCAACATGGTTAATTCTCAATTTATCATTATTTTTTTAGAATATTATCTTTCAACAGGATGGAGCTCCCGCTCATTATTATTTAAATGTAAGAGACTATCTCGATAATAATTTCCCAAACCGGTGGATTGGTCGAAGAGGTTTTTTAGAGTGGCCTGCCCGATCACTCGATTTAACCCCATTAGATTTTTTATGGGGTTATTTAAAGTCAAAATTTACAAAACTGAAGTGCAAACAATAGAAGAGTTGCGTTTTAGAATAACTGATCAATGCAGACAAATTAATGATGAAGTTTTAAGGAATGTACGTAGAGAAACTGAAGAAAGGTTGTATCATTGTCTTGGAGTCGCAGGCGGTCGCTTCGAGCATCTGCTTTAATAATAGTTTTAATTAGTTTTCTGATGTCAACCTTACTTTTTTGTTCTGTTTAAAGTAGTTTCCATAGAAACAACAATAATATTACTTGACACTAATGCTTTTACCGGCATGGCGTTTTTCATTTTATTTTAAAGCGTTTTAAGATTTTACTCCAAAACTTCACAGTTGTATGCAAATTTAAATAAGCTTTCGTTTGAGACCCCACTCGACCCCTACTCTAATTTAAGATTTTTGAGGTTATGAAACCTACTCAAACAATTTTGAGCTGTCACATTTGTAATGAGTACCATATGAAAGAACTCAATTTTTTGTGTACACTCTGTTAATTTGAGCTTTTTAAATAAAAATGGACAAAAGTTGAGTATATTATATATATATATTATTAATATTTATTACAAAAAAAAATGTTATTCTTTATAAAAAGTTTAACATGTTTTAAAATCTAAAATACAATTATCAATTTATTATCATTCGCCTACCGAGCACTTAAAGTCCCCATTAAAAAAAGAAATCATTAAATATCTTGAATGCACTCAGTTTATTTTCAAATGAATCATCTGGAGGTTTAAATAGCATCCGCCTTCAACACTCAAAAAAACTTCCAAATCTGGAGGATAAGCCGGCGTTTGTTTAGTCAACTCCTTAACTTTCCTTGCCAACTTCCTATTAAAAAAAGCTGTCCATCCTAATGTTTTTGTTGTTCTCTTTAGAGCAAATCTTTGAGCTTCATCCAAGAAAGACGGTGGAATTCGTCCTTTAACAGATGGGACTACTTTTTAAAAATTGACTGCTAGACTTGTATGTAAGGCTTATTCTTATTCGTCAATGTCAAGTTGGGTTTGGTACTAAAGTAGAGTGCATCTAGGACATTCATGAGATGCCGGCAAGGGAACCATAATGTTTAACCTTACAATTCATCTTATTACTAAGCTGATTAAAAGGGAGACAAACACCTTTTACTTCGATGACGGTACTTTGGAAGTACAACCTGAAGTGGTGTTAAAAAATTTTAAGTGAGTAAAAAATGTGAGTTGTTCCTACATGGAAAAGTGGGCAAGAATGTAGTCCACCAGTTTTCGTTAGTGTCTCCTGGGATGTGTATTATGGACGATCCCAACATGTGTCATCGTCTAAGCTCATTAAGTAATCACATAATTTTTTATTTATCTAAATATTGTCTATCTATCCCAAAAGTAATGTATGTTCTGAGAACCTGCCAATCGTGGAAATTAATAAAAATACTTAATTACTGAAACTACGGCATTAAATCATTGTTTAAGAAAATAATCAACCTCAGTCTTAAGGAGCAAAAATGGACCATTGCATCCTTTCCTACCCGAATTGGGTAGGATTTGTCTATTTGGCTTCCTTGAATATCTTTTCAGGATTTATCCGTGTCTTTTATCCCAGTATCATAAATATTTCTGAAATAGTCATGCTTAATAAAGCTAATTTATTATGGTCTAAACAACACGATTTTTTTTCTATCATCAACTCAAAAAAATTGAGACAAATTGGCAATCAACCGTTCACTATTAAGTCTTAAATTTGGAATTCCTTAAGATGGAGCTTGTTATAAGACTGCATGCACAAAGAAGTCTAATTATTGGCTATCAGCACTCCCTTCAAGGGCATTGGAAACTTTTTTAGAAAATAATGTATTCAGGATTTCAATTGCTGATCGTTTTGGAAGTAAACTATGTACCCATCACACTTGTATTTGTGGAGCAGGTTGTAAATAAATACGGTCTGGGCTGCAATAAAAGAATCGGATGTTGGATTAGACATTTTGCTTTAAACAATTTAATCAAAAGACCCTTGTCATCTATTGAGATCCCATCTATTCTGGAACCTACTGGAATTTTTAGGGGTGATAGAAAAGAACTGACGGATTAACTTTAATGCCCCGGAGACATGCAGTCACACTTTGACATTCTCATACGAGGGTGGTCTAAAAAGTTTCCGACCTAAAATAACTACAAGAATTTTTATTTTAAAATTCATTTCTAT
Source organism: Abscondita cerata (assembly GCA_030710515.1). NCBI lineage: Eukaryota > Metazoa > Arthropoda > Insecta > Coleoptera > Lampyridae > Abscondita > Abscondita cerata. The sequence goes on from JALBCR010004154.1 coordinate 429,874, forward strand.
TTTTCTACATAATCTCCTTGTCCTTCTCCTAGCGATGCTTCAATTTCTTTAATCTTTCCGAATAGTACTCAACGTTCTTCTCTGCAAAATAATTGTTTACAAAGGTGATTAACTCATCATTTGACAAAAATCTTTGTTCTCCAAGCGCAGTTTTTAGTTAAGGAACAGAAAGAAGTCGGTTGGGACTAGATCTGGTAAATAAGGTGAATGGTCAAGCAGTTGAAACTATAATTTATGGATTTTAGCTATGGCAACTGTTGAGGTGGGAGAAGGGGCGTGAAACAGGATTTTCTTTTTCTGCAAATGTAGCCGTTTATCCGCAATTTCTGCCTTCAGCTTGTCAAGTAATTATGCGCAGTATGCTCCTGTAATGGTCTTTTTTTCCATGACTTTCCTAAAAAACAATCGCCATTACTTTTCTAGCCGAAAAAACAGATTTTGCTTTTTTTTGAAACCGGTCTCCGTTGCAGTCTACTGTTTGACTGTATTTTTGTTTCAGGCGTATAGTGGTGTTCCAAGTTTCTTCTACAGTAATTAGTCGGCGCCAAAAGTCGGATTTATTGCGCCTAAACTTCGCCAACTTCTTCTTGAAATTCCGCTCTTATCGGAGATTGGAAATCATCACCACTACTCGGACCTTATCAATCGCGCGTCTGAAGAGTTCTGCGGACGTGCAACCAAACCATTCCCTCAAGTTGCTTAGCCAAGAGATTCTTTTTCTGCCAATCGTCCTAGATATTCTAATTTTCTCCCTTTTATGGTGTTACTGATTTCTTTGGCTTTATTCATTTGTCGTAGTACTTCCTCATTTGAAACCTTGTCAACCCACGGTATTCTGAGCATCCTCCTATAGCACCACATTTTAAATGCTTCTATGTTCTTGTTGTTTTCTGACTTGAGTGTCCAAGCCTCTATTCCATACAATAGAATGGAGAATATATAGCATTTTAGTATTCTGGTTCTCAGTTCTAATGTTATATCTCGGCTGCAAAGTATTTTATTCATTTTATGAAAGCACTGCGAGCTACTTCAATTCGACACTTGATTTCTTTTGTATGTTCTGTTGTTTCAGTTACCCATGTGCCAAGATATTTGTAGAAGGATACCCATTCCAGTTTGTTGTTATTAATATTTATAGACGGTCTGTTGTGGTTTCTGCTTGGGTTTTTTGACGTTGTCATGACTTTGGTCTTTTTTTAGGTTTATATCCAGGCCATATCTCTTGCAGAGAGATCTCTTACATTGAATAAGAAAGGCGACAATACACAACCCTGTCTAACACCTCAACATATCTTGATCTCCTCACTCATATCTTCTCCGACTTTGACTTCTGCTGTTTGATGCCAGTCGAGATTGGATATTATTCTTATGTTCTTACTATCGATGTTTTTCTTTTTAGTATCTCTAAGAGTTTTGTGTGCTGGACTCTATCAAATGCCTTTTGAAAGTCGATAAAGCAGATGTACATATCATGATTCATATCTAGGCATCTTTGTCTAAGTACGTTTAGTCCGAAGAGCGCTTCTCTTGTTCCTACGCCCTTCCTAAAACCCATTTGAGTGTCACTGATGTCTTGTTCTAAATCCTTATGAATTCGGTTATGTATGATCTTCAAAAATATTTTCGATGTGTGGCTCATTAGGGCGATGATTCTGTGGTCCGAACATTCTCTGGCTTTATTTTTCTTTGGCAGTGTTACGAATGTTGAGGTTAGCCAATCGCTAGGAATTCTGCCCGTCTCATAAATGTTGTTAAATAGTTTCAGTAGAATATCTATGAAGTCCTTCCCTATGAGTTTTAGTAGTTCAGCAGGCACTTCGTCAGGTCCTGCTGCTTTTCCGGATTTACAGTTTTTAATTGCTTGTTCGAGTTCCTCTCTTAATATTTTTGGACCAGTATTCTCCACGTCTGGGTTTTCCAGTTCTATCCGATTATCGTTAAAAAGTTCTTGTATATATTCGCTCCACCTTGCCAGTTTGTCTATCGGTTCTACAATCAAGTCGCCGTTCTTGTTTACCAACACATCTGGTTGTCGTCTCTTTATTCTCCCAGTCATTTCCTTTACCTTCTTGTGCATATTGAAAAAATCGTATTTGTCTTGATAGGCTTCAACCTTTCGACATTCATCAAGTAGCCATTTTTCCTTGGTCTGTCTTATTTTACTTCTGATCTCCTTGTTTATGGACTTATAGATTTTCACATCCTTGCCCTTATATTGGCCTTGTATCACCATCAGGTCCAGTATCTCCTGTGTCATCCATTCTTTGTTCTTTCCTTTATAGATTTCAAATCTGTATTTCCTGCATCATTCAGTACTTTTTTTATGTTTTGCCATTGCTGGTCTATGGTGATATTATTGTCATCGTTGTGTCTTAGTTCGTTTAATTTTTCGTTTATGTTCTTCTCAACCTTTTTGTACACTACGTTGTCCTTCAGTCTTCTAGGGTCTATACGTTCCTTAGTTGTTTTCCGAACGAGTTTTTTTCAGTCTTACATGAATTACAGCTACCACCGGATTATGATCGGATGTTATGTCAGCTCCTGGATATGTTTTTACTGACTTGATAGTATTTCTGAATCTTCTACGGATCATAATGTAGTCGATCTGGTTTCTAATTATACCTGATTTTCCGTCTGATGGTGCTTTCCAAGTATAAAGCCGACGTGGAGGAAGCTGATAGAGGGTATTGGTTATTATCATATTCTCCCTTTGACAAAACTCGATCAATCTGTATCCTCGCTCATTGCGAAGACCTAGTCCGAACTTGCCGGTAACATTAGTCACTTCACCTTGCCAACCTTCGCATTTAGTGAGGACTTCGTGTTTCTTGATAGGTTTGATCACTTTAGCTAGATCTTGGTAAAACGACTCTATTTCATTCTCGTCCTTATCTGCTGTAGGTGCATACACTTGGATAACATTTACTGGAACCTTATTTGAGGTCAGTTTCAGTAGTTTCACTGCGCCAACAGAGCATTGGAAATGTTCATTGGAACACTATTTTGGTCTAACGTTAGCAAACGCGGCACCCAAAGCGCGGACAGCTTTCTCATGCCTAGACCTTGATTTAATATGTGACAAACACGTTTTTTGGACATTTTCATTCTCTCTGCTGTCTTTCTCACTTTAATTCGGTAATCGTTTAACACTATTTGGTGAACTTTAGCGATGTTATCGTTAGTAGTTCCAGTTTTTGGACGTCCTGAACGATCATCATCTCCGAAGCTTTTACAGCCACGTTTAAATTCAGGTGCCCACAATTTTACAGTGATAAATGACGGTGAAGAGTCCCCGTACACAGAGTCTAAGTCATCTTTAACTTGCGTAGACGTATTCCCTTTTATAAACAAATATTTTATGACAGCTCGATACTCAATTTTCTCCACTTTCACAAAAACACTCACATCAACTCACTCAAACGACTGTCAAATAAAAACTGCGGGTCCAAAATGGCTGAAACTTTGTGGTGTTGCTGTCAAAAGATGCACAACTACATTCCTTGACTTTTATTGACGAGTGCTGCCATCTTCACGTTGAGGTCGAAATCTTTTCAAATCGCTTTCGTATTCACAGTTTATGTTCTTCCGCTAGAGCTTTTACTAAATTTGCATCAAATTAAAACAGACTCCTCGCTAGATGAAATCTTCTTTCTATATTTTTTGTTATTTCCAAGTTAGTCTATCATCAGATATTAAATTTTACAGTCATATACGCGGTTTGTCAAATAACATAAATTAGACTCAAGAGTAAAGTACCTTTACTTGACAATATCAAAATTTGTTATTGAATAAAGTTTATCGAAACTAAAATTTACGTTTAAATATAAAATTAAATCAAATTAAATAAAACTGTCTGCATTGACAGAGAAGGCGGATAATTAAAATCTCGAAGATTACCATCCAAAGTTTGTGCTGTCTGTTTAAAAAGGTATTGTTTTAAGTTTATCTAAAATTCTTTTGGTTTCTAAGTAAACACATTGAAATGGTTATTACAAAAACGGACTTAGAGAGAAAAAACGCATAGATCAACAAGAACAGTACTCCAGAAGACGTAACATTCGAATATTCGGAATGGCTGTTGATGATAATCAAGAATAAAATAAAGCGGTCGTGCAATTATTTATTGATAAATTACAAATTTCTAATTTTAACAATGAATACATTATTCGTTGCCAAAAATGGTCGTGATAAGTTTACAGATATAAATCCTCGCGCTATTGTATTGAAAAATTGGAAACATTTAAAACACTCCAACATAACCATAAAAGAAGATTTAACTAAAATACAACTTAATTTACTAACAGAGGCAGGGAAGAAATTTGGGCCAAAAAATGCTTGGTGTGTTCACGGTAATATTTATGTAAAAAACATATAAATATGATGTTGTGGGGGTTTCGGAATCTTGGCTTCTTAACGGCGTTGACAATACAGTTATTGAAATTGAAAACGATCGTATTATAAGACAGGATAGAGCTTCACGAGCAGGCGGCGTTGCCGTTTATATAAAAAACAGCATATAATTTAGTATTATTCTTAAAGAGTCACGGGATTTCATCGAACACATCTGGATAAAAATTAAACTCTTAGACAATGTACTAATGCTTGGAATATCTATAGACCCCTAACACATATTCAGAATCTTTCTTTTCTTATTTGGAGGACATTCTTACAGATTTGTATACTACTGTCAATAACATTATACTCATGGGTGATTTAAATATCAACATGGAAATAATGTTGTTGAAACAGTACCAAAGATATCAATATATCAGATCACTTTTTAATATATTGTAAACTTCAGTTTTTAAAACCAAGTAATAGAGAAAGTTACAGTTTTAGTTATCGACCATTGGATAAAATAGATCTCGAAAATATTCCGTGGAACATTATGTATGGTATGGTGGGTGTTAAAGAAAAAGCACTGTTTCTAACATCAAATATACTATCACTTTCAACATGCATTCTCCTTTTAGAAAAGTTTCTTGTAAAAAAAAACCTTATACGCCTTGGATTACCTACCGAAAATATTAGGTACATGATAAAAATACGCAACCGTGCATTGAATAGGTACCGCGAATCAAAAAACAACCATCACTGGGATTATTATAAACAATTGCGTAACTACACTACTACAGCCATTCGCGCAGAAAAAAGGGCATACTTCAATTACAAATTTTAAAATTGTACTCAAAAACAAAAATGGAAAGAACTAAAAATTTTGATATTGTAAATAACAAAAGTAAATTCAGAAAGTTACCTGACCATTTAAATAATGTCAATAATATCAATAAATACTTTGTGGATATTGGTAAATTAAATATTCCTACACATCAAGGAACACTTAATTTTTACCTAAATAATAAATTAACTTTAAGTAAATTTCAATTTTCATTGGTATCCGAATCTCAAATTGTGCGTATTGTGCAGAATATAAAAAGTAATGCTACTGGTTTTGATAATTTAAAAATATCTTTGATTTTAATGTGCTGCCCTTATATTATAAGTCCCATCACTCATCTAGTTAATGATTGTATTATCCATTGCTGTTTTCCCGATTCATGGAAAGGTCATACCTTTACCAAAAGTAAGTTCACCGATAGACTACAGTCAGTTAAGGTGCATATCAATACTACCAACATTTTCCAAAATTTTAGAAAAAGTTATGGAACTTCAAATCTTTTTAGAGTTTAATCAGATCTTTCCAAACAAGCAGTCTGGATTTAGAAATGGGTATAGCTGTTCAACATCTTTGACAAAAGTAACAGATGATATATTTCATGCGCTAGACAAGAATAAAGCCGCTATCCTTGTTATGCTCGATTACTCCAAAGCTTTTGATATGATAAATCACACCATTCTTCTTGCAATTTTAAATTACATTGGATTTGATAACTCAGCAATAAACTTTATAAAGTCTTTGTTGACAAACAGAGTTCAAAGAGTTGTTCTTTAAAATCTTGTCTCCGAAGCTGAAAATGTTACTGTGGGAGTTCCACAAGGTTCCCATATTGTATTCAATATACACCTCAAACTTTTTTCGGTGTCTTTGCTACTGTGACTATCACATGTACGCAGATGATACCCAACTATTGTATGTATTTAGTCCCCATCAAGTACACCTTACTAACATAGAATTAAATAAAGACTTATTAAGCCTGTCTGAAGTATCAAGAAACCATTCACTAAAAAATACACTCAAAAGAAATCTGTTCCTATTTTGTTTGGAGGAGAAAAACAAATTTATTAGAAAAAATATATATTGAAATAGAAAATGAGGCTATTCAATTTAAAAATAGTGCTAAAAACTTAGGTCTTATTGTAGATACTAAGTTAAGATTGAAAGAGCATGTTACAGCAAAACTTAAGCTAGGATACTCAGTACTAAAAACATTGTACTCAAACCGTCATTTCCTAAACCAACAAACTAAAAAAATGTTGTGTGATAGTCTAGTACTATCATATTTATTGGTTATAATCATAAAATTTTGGAAGTTACTTGTATTGCAATGTTTAATCTTTTAAATCTCCTATTTTTTCTCTGTCCTAGTATTCTTTTATCCATTCTCTACTTTTATTTCTTTAGTACACGCGATTGTATTCAGTGAAATGTACAGTTTTAAATAGTTATAAATTGGTATAATTTAATTTAGTTTTTTCAGGCTACAATAGCCTTCAATGTTGCACATTAAAATGTCTACAATACATGGCTTTTTAATTCATTAAAAATTAGTTTAATTTCCTTCTGTCTTAAAATATGTTCATTTGTGAATTAATAAACATATTATTATTATTATTATTATTATTATTATTATTATTATTATTGTTTAATCATTTTGTTGACGTATTTGATTTTTATAAATAAATTCGATTATTACTTTCTGAACGGAACGGAAAAGTGATAATGTTTGTAATTAATTAAAAATTCAATGTTCGGTATCGATAATTTGAATAAAATTTGTTAAAAAAATGTTAAATAAGAAAATGTAATTACACATTAAAACATAGCTTTTTATTCCGAACAACTTTTCATAATTACAGTTTTTGATATTGTTACAAACAAAGGTACGTTACTACTGTACCAAACTCATAATTTTTGTTAAACCAGTATACGACTGAAAAAATGTAATATCTGATGATTGTAGAACTTTTTAAAAAGAAAATTTTTAGTGAAATTAATAATAAAAAGTTTTCCATATGTTTCAAGTTTACAGACATACTGTATATTAGTTGTTCTTTTATACATTATTAATTAATTACAGCGTCAAGCATTTCAATATTTATTATTTATTCTGAAAATAACTCACACAATTAATTTTGAGTTGAAGTTAGTAAATAAATAAATAAGAAATTAAATATGGTATTTCTTGAAGGTTTAATTAATTAAAATATATAAAAAGGTATTGATTTCATTTTATTTATTTTTATTTTATTTAAATACAGGGTGATTCAGCTAACCCGTTCATTAGAAGTTTATTGACTTTCCGTTGAAATCTTTATTTAAAAACTTGGAATAAGGGATTGCTCAAAAGTTCTATTTAATTAAAATATTTCAGCTCTTCTAGCACTTCCGGTTACACCGGAAGTGGCTACCAACTTTCTTATTGTAATAAATGGAATGATATTTTTTTGTATATTTGGATTCTACGTTAAAATCAGAGTTACTTTCATGTAGCACAACCTATATAAAAAATCAATGGTTTTTGAGATATTCTCATTTTTTGAGCAAAATTGGTTTAGTAGTATTGTTTTCAAACGCTTGTCAATGACTGAAAAAGAAAGTTATAGTAACAAAATTTGGGCTATATTTAGAAGGACTGTTTTTAAATGATGTGTAATTTGACATCTCATTATTTACAGAGTGTTCAAAACGTTTGACTAAATCTGACTAACTTCAACTGCTCAAAAGTTTTTTTTTTAAACAAAACACCCTGTACCTTGTTGCTTCAGGTGATAGAGAATTAAGTGGTCTTTCAATCTTCATAAGGGTTCCCTATACCTATCTGTTACCATTTTCCTGCTATCGATGTATTTACATTCGACACACAGTATTTCTCTATTTTATTAAATAATTTCTGACTAGTGGCCTGTGGATATTAAAACAATGTGCCTTATTTATTAAACTTGTAAACGTCGACGTGACACATTATACACGATATGGAAATCCACCAAGAATATTCGAATGAAGACATACTAAATTTATTTTTTATTCATGGAAAATGTTACAAGATTATTGAAAGAACTTGCCGTTTGCTTAACGAGAGATATCTACATTTATGGCCTCTAAATAAAATTACATTGTAAAAAATAGAAGCAAATTAATTTAATTAATAATTTAGCAACTGTTCGATATGCCGTCCGTGGTTTCTAAGCACAATAAAACTCTTCTGTTAACTTCAGCTATTGTGGATTTTGAACCAGTTGCACATCTACTTCAGCGAAAGCAGTTCAAACCCGATGTAATAAGTTATCTCTGTTATGGACTAGCCTTGAATAGACTTTAGTCTTGACATACCCCATAAAAAATCTAGGGGTGTTAGGTCAGGTGATCTGTGAGGCTATAGAGATGGACCATTGCATCCAAACCAACGATCTTTGAACATATGGGATAATTCTTGATAAACCTCATGGGTTGAATGGGCTGGAGCACCATCCATTTGGTACCAACATGAATTTAGAAGATTTAGGGGTACATTTTCCAAAAAATTTGAAACCACTCTTCTAAACATTTCTAAATATTTACTAAATTTAAATTTTCGTCATACACTTCAAAACAAACACGATTATCCATAATTAAAGAAAAAACATTAAAACTAAATGTGTCTTGAAAGTTACCTTTGCGCACCATCCGAGGATTTTGTTCTGCCCAATAATGCCAATTTTTCCTATTAATGATTTCTTCTCTACTAAATTTTGACTCATCGGTCCAAATAATTTTTCAAAAATTTGGGTCTTTCTGCGTTTTCAATAAAATGCTTTCACAAAATGCTACACGACGTATTTCGTCACCTGGGTGGAAAGCTTGTAGTCTTATAATAGAAAAAGCATGCATTTTACGTTGTGCCAAAATTCTCTGTATCGACAAGTAGGACAGTCAAAGAAATCTTCAAACGCAGCTCTGATCGATGCATGTGGATTTGCATTAAAATATGCCAATAGATTTATTTTGTTGTCTTCATAACTGGTGATTACCTTGGGGCGTGTTCTAGTACATTGTATTCCAAATTGTTTGAAATTTGCTTTTATTTTCTTAAACGTAGTTTTATTTAGGAGTCGCAAGTGTGGATAGTTTTGATAGCTTTCAATAATTTTGTAACATTCTCCATGAATAAAAAATAAATTTAGTATGTCTTCGTTCGAATATTCTTGGTAGATTTTCATATCGTGTATAATGAGATCTCAAATTACACATCATTTAAAAACTTAACAGTCCTCCTAAGTATAGCCCAAATTTTGTTACTATAGCTTTCTTTTTTAATCTTTGACAAGCGTTTGAAAACAATACTACAAAACCAATTTTCTCAAAAAAATAAGAATATCTCAAAAACTCTTGATTTTTCATATAGGTTGTGCCACATGAAAGTAACTCAGAATCCAAATATACAAAAAAAATATCATTCCATTTAAAATAAGAAAGTTGGTAGCCACTTCCGGTGTAACGGTTTTAATTAAATAAAACTTTTCGAGCAATCCCCTATTCCAAATTTTTAAACAAATATTTCAACGAAAAATCCATAAACTTCTAATAAAGGGTTAGCTGAATCACCCTGTATACAGCCGCACTACAGCAAAAGCCAATTATGGGCAGGAACAGCAAAATACAAAACTAAAAACAATCGGATAATATCAATGTCAAAGTAATTAGACGTAGGTAGTACAGATATAATCCAAAACAAATAAAAGTAGTAACATTAACGTTAAACGAGGTAGATAAGGTAAATCGATCAACCAACTAGGAAGTCGCTACTGAATAATTTTATCTCGGTTATGGACGTATGAAAAATATCAAATTTACGTAGAAAACTGCTGCTGCATACAGAGAAAATAGTAGATAACTCCAACACAAGCGTTCGAGGAGTGGATAGGTAGAAAGTGGTAGGAAAACGAGACTCAGGTCGAGGAACGGATAATGATAAGTTTGCTAACAATTCAGGACAATCGACAAAGTAGTGAATAAGTTTGTATAGAAAGAGAACAGAAGAAGTAGCACGACGACTACTTAAATCAGAAAGGTTGAATCTAGCCAAAAGATCAGATTGCGTGAAACCTCTAGGAGGGTAAATCTCATCAACGTGAAAAACTAAAAATTTCAAAAATTTACGCTGCATGTTCTACAGAGCGTGGATATAAACCAGCGCATAAAAATCTCTAGAGTTTCTGATAATAAAACCAAGGGTTTTATGTAAAAATGAAACAATAGATCGAATGTCCGAACTAAAGGGCAGAGACGTTACAAAAGTGACACCCAGATCTTTAAAAGCGTTAGAACAAGTAATGGAAACGTCGGAAAAAGAATAATTAAAAAGAATTGGGTACTTTGCTCTGGTATAAGAAACGATGTAACATTTAGAAACGTTTTAATCTAAGTGGTTAGACCGAGAATATTTATCAAAAAGATCAAGCTTTCTCTGAAGCACAAGAGCATCAGACATATCACGTATTACCTGAAATATCTTCATGTCATCTGCATACAGTAGACAATGATAATCGAGAGTAGGTGCGACGTCATTAACAAAGATATTGAATAAGAGGGGGCCAAGTACAGAGCTTTGGGGTACACCGGCAGGGACACTTGAGACACGCGACTGGAAGCCAAACAACCAACAAATTGGGTTCTATTACTAATTCTTGAGTAATTGTACTAAGTTGTTACTCAAACTAAAAGCGTAAAGCAAGGATGAGATTAATGTCTGCGGTAAGTGTAGGCTTAATCTTTTTTATAGCGAAAAGTAGATTAGACTTGACAAAATGTTTAGACAGAGAGATTACGTCAACAACCTGATGTTGAGGTACAAAAGAGTGGTGGGAATGTACGTCGCTAAAGCAGATGCTAAAATAAGAAGCAAAAAAGTTGATAACATCATTTTGGCCGCCACTGTGAGCACCAAGATAAGTCACATTAGAAGGACGAATTACGGACTAGATTGATGTAAGACTATAAATGATTAGGGTTAGACCTAATGTCGGTCTCAATACGTCTCAAGAAGCATTTATAAGAAGTTCTGAATATCAGTCTTTATCTTGCTGCGCAGCAGTTAAAACCGATGAAAAGAAGTAGGGTCATTAGATAATTTGTATTTATAATTCAGCCAGAGATGATAGCATTAGAAAACCATAGCGGATATTTTGTTCTAAATTTTGGAGAGGACTTAGGGATAAATGCATTGAATGAGTCATAGATAACAAAAATATAGTTTCTATAAAGAAAAATCAACGGAAGAGTCTGTCAAGATAGGGGTCCATGATAGAAAAGAAAGATGTTCATATAAGAAGGCGTAGTTACCTTTTCTAAAGTTGTAGGACAAATAAAGATTATTTCCAACAAATTTGTGAAAATTGCCAGGTAAGCTGCGGGAAAAGGGTAGGATGCTGGAGGTCCTCGTTAACTATTGGGTCGCAGTTCCTGTCAACCAGACACAATTTGGATGACAATAAAAGATCAAGTAACCTATTGTGGGAATTACGGAGAAAGTTGAACTGCTCAAGAGACAGTAAATTGCAAAAATTATTTAATTTTTGAACACGTTTGGAGGTACATCCAGAAAGGAATAGCTCAAGTGCCTCAAACAGTGTGATCACGTAATCATAAGACACAATTTGGGATATGTAGACAGCGACTAGACCGAATCTACCACCAGAGGTATTTATCAATAAAGCAGAAATATCGATATTAAGAATAGACTGCAATAAAGATGAGATTGAAATCGTACCCAATAAATGTATGTCCAGCCGAGAGAGCAGATCTGTAGACAGCAGCGTCAACCTGTAAGACAGTCTAAAGTAAGCTTTTGTTCTTCCCAAGAGGGTTGACCGAGATTCATTTAATACTGGAGGGACCAAATAATTCAGGAGTTTGTACATCAGCAAACTTGACAATGGTCTCCAGGCTGTGCAACTCAGTCATGCCAGTGATTCTTATGCGAGGTTGGAGCTTAGTAGGTTCAATCATTTGATAGTTTTCTGAAAGGTTGACAGTCGCCATCTGTTTCAATTTCCTGGCGTTATCATTAGAAGAGCATCTAACGAGAATACCACCACCAGCAGTATGCTTCACACCGACGACATCTAAGCCATAGGATATGGGGTCCACAGTACGTAAAAGATCAACCTTAGTAGTAGAATTACTCTGCTGACTCTTTGGTTTAATCAGAACAGATGATACAGCGACGTTAGCATAAGGGCGACGGTTTTGACATCTGGAGCTTTCAGATAGTAAAGACGAGAAATTAGACTGCAGAGAATTTAATGCTTCTGATTTCAGTGACAAGAAAGACACCAGCTTCGACAATAGAATTTACGTCTTTAGAAATCTTCTCTATCAAATGAGATTTTAATTCACCAATTTTTGAATCTAATTCTTTAACAATATTATTCATGCATTTATCCAGGTACGAATTAATTTTATCTTTGAATGTGGCTGAACAAGATAGAGAGATACAAGATTGGCATTTCCAAATTACTCCTTCGTACGTACTAATAATTTCAATAATATTCTTGGGTAAATTAACGCAGTGTAGGTGAAACGGCTTATTACAAGGACCACTACAGCTAAGTCCAGGTAGTTTTGACCCACAAGGATCACCGCATTTAGAGCAGATTGACAGTGGTTAGAAATTAATAAGTTCCGTATCAAGCACTGGAGTTTGTGATTTACCGGTCAAGGTGAAAACGTTTCTGATACAAGTGTCGAACTTAGCGATAACGTCCATAAGGCAACACGTAAACAACAAAATCAACTATAACGCACAAAATAAATGTAAAATTCACTGAATTTTAATTGCACTAGGAATAACAAAAGACATAATGTTCACACTGCATCAATATTTAACAATTAATGTAAATATTCAAATTATATAGAGACAATTTGTTAAATTTTCTTAGTATATAACCGAAGCACATAAATTGGTGTTACACGTACACACGTAATATCAACAAGTGGCAAATGGTTTAGAGGCAGTTGTAATAGTTATGTGATGATAGTTACCATAGTAAATAAAAAAACAACTGCTGGGGTGATTGTACGTATACAGCAATCGTTTTCTACTAAGTATTGGAGTAACATCTTACCCAAGTTTTAAATTATTATTTTTCTTAAACGATTGTATTTCATACCTTAGGAGAATACTTTTCTTTAACGATAGGTTGGATAAAAGAAAAAAGTATGTCGTGAAGCAAATGTAACAAATTCTTTTATAAGGGTTTTGTATCATTTTGTCAGATCTCACTCAATAACACGGCTGACAATGGGGAGAGTGTTTAATTCACGACCATCTTTGATACAGTGGAAAGGGGTCCTGGTCAAAAAATGACCACATATTGTAGGGCGCCAAGTAATTTTTATTTATATATTAAACACTCCCAATAAATTTGGTAACTTAAAAAAAATGAGCGTTAAATAAAACGCAACCTAAATTCTTGGCTACAAAAAACATTTTGACAACAATTGAGTTCTTTCTTATACTACCTTAGATAGTACAAACCTTAGATAATAACTTAATGGTAGCGTAGATTGTTGTATAACAGAAAAATCTAAACATACACATATATCCGTAAAAAATTATTGGTACCAAACTGGTAAAAGAAAAAAGGTTAGAACTTAAAAATTGGGCTTCATATACTCTAACCTTAATAACAAAATAATATTATATTTGTACATATTCTGCTCAATTAAACGAATACCTAAATTAAAGGGGATATGGAGATGCTAGAAAAAGCACACAACCTAAAAAAAAATAAGGTAGCCTGACGTAAAAGGAAAAGTAAAGGGTACTTACTAAAACAGTCAACCACAACCAGTATGTAAGAATAACCTTTTGAAAATTGCGGCAAGGTTCCTATTATGTCTGCACAAATAAGTTTCCATGGGGTTTTGACAGTTGGTACGGTACTCAACATTTTACCTATAGGTTTTTGTTGCTCGGGTTTAACCCGCAGACAAGTGGTACAATTATTTATGTATTTAGTAACATCGCTCTTGAGCTTTGGCCAGTAATATTGAGATGAAATGCGCGCAGATGTTTTGAAAATACCCGTATGCCCACATGTAGGTACATCATGGTGAGATCGAATAATTTCGGATCGTTGGTTCTTTGGAGGCACAAGTCTCCACTCAGGTTCATTTAGATGCGTATATTTTAATGGAACTCTTTTGAACATTTTACCATTATTATTTACACGCCACTTGGGAAATTTTTCCGGAGAAATCTGTATTTTCCTGATCATTTTTTGTAACCAACGGTCTTCCTCCCCATCGACAGAAGACGAAGGCTTGACGGAGTCAAAACGAACAACTAATTTTGAAAGCGCATCTGGAATTACGTGATCGTTACCTTTCCTGTAAATTATTTCAAAAGAATATTGTTGAAGGCGTACTGCCCAACGGGCAATACGTCCCACTGGATTCTTGATGTTGTTTAACCATTTCAAACTGTAATGGTCAGTAATTACTAAGAATTTTATTCCTTCGATGTAAGGCCTGAATTTTTCTATGGCAAAAATGACAGCTAAACATTCTTTTTTGTCGTACTATACTTTTGTTCTTGTTTATTTAACGATCTACTTAAGTAAGCTATAACTTTAAGGCCATCTGGATAAGTTTGCGACAATACTGCGCCAAGACCATATTCACTTGCGTCAGTTTCTATGACGAACGGATAAGAATAATCAGGACACGACAGCACTGGAGCAGAAACTAGAAATTCTTTGACAGTCGTTAACGCTGTAGCGCAAGCTTGAGTCCAAATAAAAAGGGAATTTTTCCGGAGAAGAGATGTTAAAGGAGCCATGATGTTTGCGAAATTTGGGATGAACCTTCTATACCATGAACAATTCCTATGACACGTCGAATTTCTTTCACGTTTTTAAGATTTGGTATATTTAAAATAGCCTCTACTTTACTCGGATCTACATGTAAGCCTCTCTCATTAACAACATAACCAAGGTAGGTTAATTCAGATTTACAAAATTGACATTTTTCTTGACTGACGGTCAAATTGACTTGCTTTAATCTTGAAAATACCTCCAACAATATATCTAGATGTTTCTCGAAAGTGTGTGTAACAATGACAATATCATCCAAGTACACAAAAACGTAAGGCTCCAATTCTGGACCCAAAATGTGGTCTATTAACCGTTGCCATGTGGCTGGAGCATTAGTTAACCCTATTGGCATTCTCTTAAATTGAAACAATCTTCAAGATGGTAATGCAAATTCTATTAACGCTCGAGAGGACTTGAGGAACTTGATAATATGCCGATTTTACATCAAGAGTACTTAGAAATTTAGCATCTCGAAGATTATCCAAAATAGTAGAGATAAATGGTAGTGGAAACGCGTCGGGCTGTCATCGCATTTAATTTCCTAAAATTGGTGTAAACCCTATACGAATTATCTTTCTTCTTTACGAGGAGTACAGGGTACGACCAAGAACTTGAAGAACGTTCAATAATATTGTCCTTTAATAACTTATCTATTTCCGCATCGATATGTTTCTGCATTATAGGTAACACGGGGTACTGTCTTTGTTTTATGGGAGCGGGAGATGTATTAATGAAATGTTTGACCAGGGTAGTGCAACCTAATTTATTTATTCATGGAAGAAAATTCTTTATCAATAAGATTTTGTAATTGAATTTCCTGTACAGGAGTTAGATTGAATTTTGGTTTCAAAGCTTCAACCAAATCAAGAGCAGCACATTCTGGATTAGCAAAATACCAAGCACCGTGACGCAAATCCGGTACAACACCCATAATTTTCCACAAATCTGTTCCTAAAATTAATGTATGTCGTAATGAAGGAACTACAAGAACCGAAACAATTTTAACTTTGTCTTTAATTTGGAAAGGTACTGAAATAGTACCTGCAGTTTCACATTTTGATCCATTTGCAACTGTGCAATGAGATATCTCATCGCTTTCAAGGGAAAAACCCAATTTATTTAAAATTTTAAATCCCGGATTTCCAACAATTGTCCGAGATGCACCAGAATATAATAAACCTAAAATTTCAAAACCTAACACTTTAACTTTGAGATGGGGTCTTTCATTCCCTTTAGCGTGATCAAGAATAAAGTCTAATAAAATTTTGTTTTTTGACGATAATGTAAAACGGTTGATCGGAGTATTTGACAATAAAGAGGGTACTACCCGATCAGTTAGTTCCTCTGTTGGGAGTCTAAATTGCACTTAGCACAAGTTTTTGTAGTTGTATCTAATAAACTACACCGGTAACAAAATTTTTAGTTTTTGGACTAGTACACATTCGCCAGCTATGACCAAAATTTAGGCAGTTCTAACACTTAACATGTGTAATTTCATCTGTATCGTCAACGTAGGCTAAATCCGGCTCTAAAGCTTTGTTAGCTTTGGGAGGTGGAATATATTCCAAAGTAAGTTGTTTTTCAATTTCAGCCTCTTTTCCTAATTCTCGAAGTTCTTGAAAACTTGTTATTGTTTTTAACCTCAAAAATGAACGATAATATGGATGAATATTGTCAAGGGCTGATTGTAGTTTAATCTTATCTGACACTTTACTAATCGATGCATTATTGCCAAAAACATAGTCATTGATTCATTGGGATCTTGCGTGCGAAGTTTAATTTCTTCAAACAATTTTTTGTTATAATCGTGTAGCAAATATTCACTACGCAAAGCAGAAACTAAAGAATTTCAATCATTCACTTCTTCACAAACGGATCTATACCACTGTAAAGCTTTTCCCGTAAACAAATCAATTGCAGAATCAAAAAGAAGTTTTTTAGAAACGTTACGAGCCTTTGAAGGTTCTTCAACCCTTTCTAAAAATAAATTAAGAGAATGACTAGATAGTAGTGTCCCTTTCGTTTGAATCTAAAAGAACTGACAATTGCAGGGGACTTAGCCCTTGCTCACCTTTGTCAATCTTTTTGGCATTTCAGATTAAAGTACTATGTGTATTTATTATTTCTATTAAAAGTTGAGAGCGCTGCATAACTTCAGTGTCAACTTGGTGTTTGGAACGATCAATTCGACTGAAAATATGAGCTAATTTTGTTGACGCTTTAAGATATTTTTGACTTTTTAAACCTTCGTCGCAAGCAGAAAGTAACGATTTAGCTTCTACCAATTTTTTTGAAACATAATCAGTATCTTGTTTAAATGTAAAAGAATACTCGGGATATGTAACTGAGGTTCCCTTCTTCTCTAACTTTTTGAAACCGCGCAATTGCTTTCTCATGTCATCTACATTATCTAAAGCTTTTAACCCACGGTACTCCAGCTCGTAAGTGAGCTCATCTTTTTCGAGTCTATTTAATTCGAACTTAAAAGCCATAATTAAAATAATTTGAATTCAATATAATGACCGAGAGAAAGCAATTTGCTTAATATGACACTAAACTTAAAAAACAATCAGTATAACGTATTACTAATCGGGCTAAATATTCAGTGTAACACTTTAGGTAGATAAGTATACTATAACTACCACTAAAAAAATTATGCAACAACTACTATTAAAAATCAACGTTGGGCGCCAAGTAATTTTTATTTATATAATAAACACTCCCAATAAATTTGGTAACTTAAAAAAACTACTAAAATACGGTTACGTACTTGTGTGCATCAACATTACGAAAAATGGCGTTAAATAAAACGCAATCTAAATTGTTCTTGGCCACAAAAAAATATTTAGACAACAATTGAGTTCTTTCTTATACTACCTTAGATAGTACAAACCTTAGATAATAACTTAATGGTAGCGTAGATTGTTGCATAACAGAAAAATCTGAACATACACATATATCCGTAGGTGTTTGATTAAAACAATGTCAAGTTGATATCACTGACCAATATATTTAAGTGCAATGCAGATATTGCATTTGTTCAGATCCGAAAACCAAAATAATGACAAATTCTGAGATAATATATATACATAAACGTGCACACTACAGGGTGTGGCGCGAAGAGTTTTGATTAAAAGTAATGGCGGATAGAGTTATGTTAAAAATTTGAAATTACGAAGCTATAGGTTTTCGATGACGCCGAGTTCAAATATAATATTGTCCTTAATGTGGCACTTCCGGTTATACCGGAAGTAGACGTCAACTTTGTTATTTTAAATGGAACCTAGTATTTTTATTTTATTTTCGGATTCTACATGAAATTTTAGATTAAATTTGTAAACAATGTCCTATACCGAAAATGAAGTATTTTCGAGATATTTCGATTTTTTTAAAATTTTGAAAAATCCTAGTCTACATTGAATACCGATATCTCCATTAATAACAAAGCTAGTGACGTGAAATTGTAATTAATAAACAACAAGCGCTTGCCCGTTAACTCCATGTGTCCAACTCATTGATATTTCATACAGAGTGTTTAAAACTTAGCTGCCACCGTGGCCAATTTAAATCATTTATAAGCTGCTTACTTTAAATAGAACACCCTGTATTTTATTACATTTTTCGCTGTATTTTTTAAGCCAATTCGTTTGGTATCAGTATTCCCTATACCTAAATCCAACCAGTTTTGAGATATTTCATTATCTTTGTTAAAACATAACAACACTTAATTATTTCAACATTAGTAAAGGGTAGGCCATGATTTCTATTATTTAAGGTGATATTTTGATATTTTTTATAAGTTATTAATTCTGAAAAGTAACCAATAGCCTGAAAGGATTATTAATTATGGATATCATTAAAAACGTTGATTAGGTATTTTGTATTAATTTAATTAGATAACTTACAAACAAAAATAACTAAATGTAATATTAAACAAATAAAGTTTTATAATAAGTGTTCAAAATTAGCTCCATCTACTTCTAAACATTTATGAATCCTTTTCATTAAGCTACGTCTTGTAATTCTGGAAATATGGTCGGGTGTTAGAGAATTAAAAGCAAGTAAGACTCTTTGCATCATATCTTCCTTTGTCGTAACAGGTTTGGAAAATACCTGATTTTTAATGTAACCCCAAATACCAAAATCTAGAGGAGCCAAATCAGGAGAGCGAGCTGGCCAACGAAACGGACCTTGATTGGCAATCCATCTATCATCAAACATGTCGTAAAGATGGTCAGCAACACGCCCAAAGTTATGAGGAGGTGCTCCATCTTGCTGATACCAAGCTGAAGTCGCCTCTCCATTTCTTAAAGTATGTAACCGTTTAAATTTTCATCATAAAATTTTATTGCTAAAATTTTATCGTCTTTTATTGCACAAAAAATATTAAAACTCCAACTATCTTGGAAAGAACGTTCTTTAATAACATGTGGATTTTCATTAGACCAAAAATGGGAATTATGTCGATTAAATAATCCATTTTTGCTAAACTTTGCTTCATCACACCATATAACTTTTTTTATGAAGTTTTCATCTTCTTGGGTCTTCATTAAAAACCATTCACAGAATTGCACCCTTCGAGGAGGATCATCTAATTTTAAGTGCTGCACCAAATGATACGAAAATGGTTTCCATTTGTGTTTTTTTTTAAATGCGATGAATTGTTCTCGTCGACAAAGTAAGATCTCTTTCACAATCTCTAATAGAGGCATTTGGACAGGCCGTAAAATAACCCAAAACATTAATTTCGTTTATGTCATTGTCCACTAGTGGTTTATTTTTATTAATTTGTGTCTTAAATTGACCAAACTGACGGCAGTTTTTAAGCAATCTTCTTACAATATCACCAGTTGCATTTGGTCGATTTGGATATCTTTCTGCAAAAACACGACAAGTCCTTTCAACAATTCTATTACACTCGCCGTAAATAATAATAAGGTTTAGGAAATCATCATTAGTAAACCCTACATTTGCCATTATTTACTATGAAATACAAACTGGTAAAGAAAAACTGTCAAAACAACATAAACATTAACGTTCTAACTATCAAATCTTTGACAGCCATGGCCTACCCTTTACTAATGTTGAAATAATCAAGTGTTGTTATGTTTTAACAAAGATAATGAAATATCTCAAAACTGGTTGGATTTAGGTATAGGGAATACTGATACCAAACGAATTGGCTTAAAAAATACAGCGAAAAATGTAATAAAATACAGGGTGTTCTATTTAAAGTAAGCAGCTTATAAATGATTTAAATTGGCCACGGTGGCAGCTAAGTTTTAAACACTCTGTATGAAATATCAATGAGTTGGACACATGGAGTTAACGGGCAAGCGCTTGTTGTTTATTAGTTACAATTTCACGTCACTAGCTTCGTAATTAATGGAGATATCGGTATTCAATGTAGACTAGGATTTTTCAAAATTAAAAAAATCGAAATATCTCGAAAATACTTCATTTTTGGTATAGGACATTGTTCACAAATTTAATCTAAAATTTCATGTAGAATCCGAAAATAAAATAAAAATACTAGGTTCCATTTAAAATAACAAAGTTGACGTCTACTTCCGGTATAACCGGAAGTGCCACATTAAGGACAATATTATATTTGAACTCGGCGTCAACGAAAACCTATAGTTTCGTAATTCCAGATTTTTAACATAACTCTATCCGCCATTACTTTTAATCAAAACTCTTCGCGCCACACCCTGTATACATAAGATAATAGGTATCTGACCTTTGTGTAGATTGGTAATCGAAACTTTCCACTTTGCTTAATTGCCGGGTTCTGAGTAAACGACAGCGCTCTTAATTACTAATAAGTTATCTGTTGATAAACTTTCAGGAGGGAAGACAAAAAAAACCCTAAAAAATGTAAGATATTTACACCGTAGCAAATAAAATAACTTTTAAAATACCTCGGAACGTGTGCAGAGTGGTTTAATCCAAACGACGATTATTAATGGTTTTAAATTTTGTTTCGTCGTACCCTGTAGCTTACTATGCGAGCGGAGAGATAACAAAAACCTATAAAAGATTATGTGGTAACGATAATACTTCAAATCACCGAACTTAAATTGTTTACCTTAAATTATTGAACTGCATGTATAAATGAATTGCAGATAACCAACCAGATGGAACGGTGCTGAAAATCCCCAAAAACGGGTATTGAAAACCGAAAAGACACACACTTAAAATAAATCTTTTCCGCAATCCTTAATATTCTGGCGGACTAAATTATCCCTACGGATGATTCCCAAAATTTTACAAACAGGAAAAATGTCCACGCCACAGAATGCACCTTATATCAGTTCCTAGTTGCTTATCACTCAACCAAAAAGAAATTATTTAAAGTTCAATTGTACCTGCGTAAATGGTATCACCTTGAGCAATTTGAAAATAGGTCAGCGGCGCCGAATATTATTTAGCAACAAGTTGGAAAATAAAGACCAGAAACAATCAAAATTAAATTAATGAGTTAATCCAAAGCAATCGAGAACCCAATTAAACAAAATTAAGTAATGCGTCAATACAAAATTTGGATACAATACCATAGAGGACCGTACTGGTTCTAAAACATTAATAACAAAAGTGTAGATGCAAATAAACAGTGTTCCATACAAAATGAAATCGTAACAATTTTTAATTCACAAAGTAGTAGTAGCGTACAAAATCACGCACGATGGTTTAAAAGCTTTGACTTCGAGCGACCCTGCACTGATGAGTACCAATCGGGCGAATCATTTGAATAGCGTTGTTTGTGAATGAGTTTTTTAAAATTTTATTTGAATATTCTGATATATCAGCTTTGTTGAGAAAGGTGAAAGCTTTCCTTGCATTTAAATTATTGTTTATTGGTTATCATTTCTAAACGGATGCTAATTACAAAAGTTAATTAAAACAAGACGTTTAAAACTGTATAATTAAGTGATGGAACAATAATATTTGGTGTACCGAAAAGACGTTACTAAATAAAAAATCAAACATATTCAACTAACATTTTCCAAAAATACAGTTAACATAACAGTTCTGTTGGGAAGAAAATGTTTGTTCGGCTAACCATTTTCCTATCGGCAAATTAGGTGGAAATTTCGACCCGTCAACATACCAATTTGACACAACGTAAGGAACCTAAAAATATAAATACGCTTTCACCCTCACCATGTCGAAAACTTACGTTTTTTTGTAGAGGCCAAATAGTTGGAGGCTTCGAGTGTACTCCAAACACAATGTTTGAATTCCAAACGTATCCATCTCTAGCATATTCTTTAGACGTCTTTCAATGTTAAACACCAAAAGTTTGTAGTCGTCTTTCACCCACTTTTTGACTTTTAAAGTTAACTAAAAATAAATTGTGTGCGACAGTTTTCACAATATTTATATTAATTACTTTCGTATCTTCCGGTAGATCTAACTTCCACGTTACTGTATAATTAACTCTTTTATTCGCCTTGTAACCATACGTAGTTCCTGTGGCTTCTACGTATTTTTTATTAAAGTAATCTACGACGAAATTTTCTATGCTGATTTTACATTCCGATGCCTGAAATAAACAATTATTTTGTGTTTTTTAATTAATCTTTCAGAGAAAACCGCATACTTGATTAAAAACGTGAACGGGACGTTTTAATGTACTTTAAAATCTCAAGAATTAATTTAATTCCTTGCTACTTAACATTACAATCCGCACTTTATGTAATTAAAGCGCAATGGTTAAACTGTCAAGTTATTTACAAAGATTTTCATTAATTTAATGGATATATTTTGTTTACCTTATTTTGATAACATTCTTGTTGTTTAATAAGCAAATGTGTGTTGTTTGCAGAGTAATAACACTTAAACTTAATGGTAAGGTAATTAAAAGGCTTATCTTACTGGATTTTAAAGTAATATCAATTTGTAATACAAACTAAACAGATTTGGAATACATATTTGATATTAATTTTGTAATACGTTAACATATTCTTCTCTACAATAATATTAATGACAAAGTAGAAATTAAGTAGTAAGAATTTATCAGTGTTTTCTTTATTTTAAATTCATTATTGTAAGATTTTTCTTTGTAAGAATGCTAATAAATTGATGCAAAATATCGATTAACAAATTATTAGTAATTTAGACAAAATTGATAAATCTACCACTTAATGCTGTTATTATTCCACGCACCTCGTGCTGACGAGAGCATAGTTTTTTTTATTTCCTTGCCATTTTTCTTTAGTATTGCAAACTTTGCATGGACGTTATATAACAGCTTGTCTATTATAATCGTTCGGCTGGTTATTCCGTTTGTCATGCTGCAAAATCAAAGGAAGAAGTTATTTTAAAGCTCTCTGCAATTCCGAGCTAATAAAAATATACACAACAACGATATTTTTAGCTTTCAATTCGATTATTTACATTAAATTTTAGCTGTAAAACAACACAAATACATTACTACGTTTTTTGGAATTATTCTACTCATATCGCCGTTTGGTTTTGCTGAATTAATAATGTCTTTGTTTGCTTCAAGGAAAAAGCTCTAATCATGTTGTTGTTGAAGTAAAATTGGATATTTTGTTTTCACTAGCTCTACAGTACACTAATTACGAATTAAGGTTAAATTCTAAATTTACAAATTGATTATCTTTCTGATAAACTATTAACGTATTTTTTTGTATGCTTTTTTGTGTATGTAAAATTTAAAAGAAAGGAAACGTACTTCCCCGTTTGTATATTGATATTTTTTAAGAAGTCGATAATGAGGCGCATATAGTAAAAACAAGTACAAGGCTTAGCGGAATAATGTTGTTAAATTATACATCCGGCAGTAATGAAAGTACGTGAATTGTTGTTTGCATTAACTATTGACAACTGATTTGTATGCGTGTATTAACCCTCCTATTGTGTTCGGGTCAATATGACCCAATCGCGTTCTTTTAATGTGCATAATTCGTCCATTTATTTAAATATTTCGTTGTCACTGCATGACTTTGATTTTATTACTGTAATAACGGTGTACCTAGAATGATATTAAAAATTATAATTAGTTTCCTTTGTAAATGCATTTGTTACACCCACTGTGTTTGGGTCTATATGACCCGGTAATTTGTGTGGTTCAAATTACAAGTACAAGAAGATTATTATTATGATGGACGAATGTATTTTATTAGTTTTGTTTTATTTTCATAAATATAAATTATTTACATCATATTTTCACATTATTACTCATATCGCATACGTCATTTGCGTACCGTAAACAAGTTTATTCCTGTTGAGACTTCTCTGTGGCTCCGCATATAAGTACAGGCAAGAAGCATCTGTGCGTTAGTTTCGTAGTAAATATCAAACTTGATGCTATTGTCTAATTAGAAACACCTAACATTTGAAATTTATTATTGAAAATGTGTAGTGAAGAGTGCTCAAGGATAGTGAACTTGAGAAACTTTGTGTGATTCTGACAGTGACTCTAATGTTTCCGAAGATGAGGACCATTTGTCCGAAACCGAGATGTATAATAGTGAATCGGATGATGAAGTAGAAGCTACGATTTCATATGAAGTTGATACGGATAATCACGTAACTTCAAAAATGGTAATATAGTGTGGAATAAAAAGTCACGTCAATCGGGAAGGTTTTTCGCCGCAAATATTATTTCGTGCATTCCTGGACCAACCAAGTATGCTACGTCGCGAATAATTGATATAAAATCAACTTACTTCTTATATTTCACACCCAAAATTGTAAACCTAATTTTGAAAATGTCAAATTTAGAAGGCAAAAGACTTTGTGGTGACACATTTCAAGAAGTAACATTAGTAGAACTAGAAGCATATTTTGGCTTACTGTTTCTAGCTGGAGTGTATAAATCTCATGGAGAGGCAACAGCCAGTCTGTGGGATGGAAATGTAGGTCGTCAATATTCCGAGCAACTATGTCCCTTCAACGATTTCATGTAATTGCACGAGTAATTCGCTTTGACGATAAAAAACTCGACCACAACGACGCCAAACTGATAAATTAGCTGCCATACGGGACTTGTGGGATGAATGGGTTGCAATTCTACCTAAGCTCTATAATGTTCATGAAAATGTAACAGTAGATGAGCAACTCGTACCTTTAGAGGCCGTTGTCCTTTTAGACAATATATCGCGAATAAACCCGCTAAATATGGAGTCAAGATTTGGACTTTATGCGATTCTGTAACTGCTTATGCATATAACATGCAAGTTTACCTCGGTAAAAAGAGGCGAACCTCCAGAGAGGTCAAAGAAAAGAGTTGTGCTTGACCTAACTTATGGCCTAAAAAGGTCACAACGTAACGTGTGATAATTTTTTCACCTCGTACGATCTTGGGCAGATGCTATTGAAAAGAAAAATAACCATGCTTGGAACTATTCGCAAAAATAAGCCTGAATTGCCTGCCGCATTGTTCTCCAACCGGAAAGAAGTTCTTTCTTCAAAATTTTATTTTACAAAGGACACATCGATAGTTTCTTATATTCGAAACGGAATAAAAATGTTACGCTCATGAGCACCATGCACTTCGATAACAGTGTGTAACCAAGATCATAAAAGCCGTTTATGATTTTAGATTACAACAAAACTAAAGGTGCTGTAGACACGTTAGACAAGTTAGTAATAACATACACATGCAGACGGCAAACTAAAAGATGGCCAATGACAATCTTTTACAATATCATGGATGTTTCAGCTTACAACGCTTATGTTCTGTGGTGCGAAGTAACTCCAACCTGGAATGCTGGAAAACTTACAAAACGCCGACTATTTCTTGAAGAATTGGGTAATTCCTTGATCACTCCATTATTGCAAGAAAGAAAACGTATCCCAAGTATTGCTGCAGCTGAAATGGTTATAAAATCACGTCCTTCAACCAGTAATGTCGAAGTGAAAAAACAGTCAACCACTACTAAGCGTAAACGATGTACTTTTTGTCCCTCTTCAAATGATAATAAAACTAGTATGGTATGTTGTAATTGCTCAAAGTATCTATGCAAAGCGCATGTATATTACTACTGTCAAGACTGTCACAAATAGTGTGTCCACCTATAAACTATTGTTTTTAATATATTTTTAAGTAACGTTTACAATAATATCTTAGAAATAATAAATTGGTACCTACTAACACTTTATTTCTTATTATTATTTACAGTTATATCAATTTAAACACAACAAAACGACAGTTATATACTCCCGGGTCATAGTGACCCGAACACAATAAGTGAAACTAAAATGTTAACACAATAGGAGGGTTAAAGTTACGTTGATAATCAAAATAAGGAACAATAGTTTGTAAAATTAAGAGATTTTTCGTTCGATTAAAGTTAATGGTCGAAACAACGGTAACTGACTAATTAAAATCTCTACCCTGCAACCCAAAATTAACCCGCTATGGAATTCCCGAAAAGTTACGGATATTTCTGTGAACTGTAAAGATTTTACTTTATTTATTTATTTAATTGTATGGTACATTTTAAATATTGTATTGTGATGTAAGTGTTATGTATGGTGCCCCAGAAAATCAGTATAAACCTGTACAGTGTGCTGACGAAACCGTGTGCAATTGCGGATTGGTTCGTCTTGGCGAAGCATTTACTTCAAGATTTAGGAAAACCACTAAAACCTAAACATGCCAACCCTTACCCACCCTAGTATTCACATGTAATAATATTAATTAACATTTTACTAAATAAATTAATATCTCGAAATCTATAAATCCTAGTTATAGAAAATGTTGTACAAAGTGACTCTAAAATTTGACGTTGAATTCGAAAATGCAATAGTATGTAAAGTGTTCTTTTTAAAATAACAAAGTTAATGTCGACTTCCGAAACAACCGGAAGGGTCAGAAGACTAAAAATATTTTAGTTGAGTTGGTTCTATTAGTTTTACTCATTTTCCAAATTTTCAAATTTTTTTCATGGATTCTCTTCCGTATATGGCAAATGGCGGTTCCCGGTGTGACACCCTGTTTATCTAAATGCTAAGAAAAGAACAAAAATAAAATTGTGTAAGTATAATGAAGTGCTACTCACAACCCAAAAATTAGTAGTAGAAAACAAGTAGGTAAAAATTTAACAAACAAATAGTGTAATAAATAATTGATTAATAAAGTTTTTGTTTTTGAATTTATGTTTACACATGATAAAAACTAATTTAATCAACGTGTAAGATAACAAGGTCAATAAACAAAAACAGCTAGTGCCAACTGCAGCAATGTAATACAAAATGACAGATAGAAAATGAGGGAGGGTGAGCAACCAACCACACAACAGATAGTTAAAGTTGGTCTAAATGCTTTTAATACATTTAAATTTAGAAAATCTAAATGGTCGTTGAGTAACTTCTTATCAATAATAAATTGTTTAGTAATATATACTTTTTCAAGGTTTAAAATTATTTGAATGTTATTTGAAACATGTAACAAATTTAATTTGGAACAAGTTCGTAGCAATGATTGATTTTAAGAAAGTGGTTAGCAAAATTAAATTTGTTTGAATGGTTGAGCTTAACAGCGTTGGAGTGTTCTTTAAATCTAGTGAGAAAGGACCTTTTGGTGGACCATACATAATATCTCAATTGCCTTAGACTCTTCTCCCCCCACAAAAAATTGTTTTTTTGACGTTTGCACACGAAAGAGAATAGCTAACACAAGCTAACACAATTTTGCGCAACGCTAGCACAACTTTAATAACAAATCTGAGGGTGCTAAAACGACCTCACCCCCCCCACAAAACAAATATTTAATTTTTGATATTTGCACACGAAAGAGAATAGCTAACACAGGCTAGCACAATTTTACTCAACGCTAGCACACTTTTAATAACCGAGTTATTGAGAGTTGAATTTAGAAAGCTAGTCCCTCCCACAAGAAAATTTCTAACTTTTGCCGTTTGAACATTAAAAAGCTGAACTAGCACCTTCCAACAAAAAAATATCGAATTTTTGTGTTTGCACACGAAATAAAAAAGTTAACGCAACTTTGTTCAACGCTATCGCAACTTTAATAACGGAGTTATTGAGGGTTGAATCTAGAAAGTCAGCCCCCCACAAGAAAATTTTAAAGTTTTGACGTTTGAACATTAAGAAGCTGAAGTATCACAGTCGAGTACAACTAAAAATAATGTTAGAACAACCTTTAATAACAAGGTTATTGTGTTTAAATCTGGAGAGTCTAAAGCGACCTCAGCCTTACAACAAAAAATATATCAAATTTTTGATGATGACACAAAAGAACAAAGCTAGCACATGCATACACAACTTTGTTCAACGCTAGCGCAACTTTAATAACGGTCAGCCTTCCACAAGAAAATTTCAAACTTCTGACGTTTGAACATTAAAGAGCTATCACAACTATAAATGATGTTAGAACACCTTTAATAACAGGGTTATTGGGTTTGAATCTAGAGGGGCTAAGGCGACTTCAGCCTTAGAACAAGAAAATACTAAATTTTTTCACATGCCGTTACAGTTAACTGTTGGCATTTTTCTTAGTTTACACTATTCATACGTGTCAATGTTTACACGAGATGTCGCAAGACACACATTTTACTTAAATTTTTTATGTTTGCACACGAAAGAAAAAAGCTAGCGCATGCCTTGTGACGGTATTATTTCGCAAATAATTGATTTATAAACCAATTTCTCCCTACAGTATAGACAGCCGTGTTTACACTTATGCTTTTGAATATGAATTTTTGTATTGAAAAATCTTTTGGGAATTTTAGTTATTTGAAATTGCCACTTCCGATGATTTATGTTCATTTGCTCGCAAAAGTTATACCTCATTTCCTATTAGTTGACCGTCGTGTACATGGAAATTGTTGTCTAAAAAATTGAACAATTAGACATGTGCTTTGTAATATTTATTCAAGTAAAATCATCCCATTCAAATTAAGGAATAAGTCTTCAAATACTGTTCCTGTGTAAGTACCTTTTTTTACTTTCTTTTGTTTTAATAGAATATTTACTGTTACGGGTTCTATCAATTGCAAACACTTTTTTTGTGGGTTTTCCTCTTTGGCTTCTTCTGCTGGTTACTGTAGACGTACTCCGTTTTAATTAATTAAAGGATTTCTAATTCTGATTATGCTGTCAAGGATAATAATCAAAACATTATAAAAACGTTGGAATTTCAACCCCCCTTGGAACCTTCTTCTGGTCAAGGACGCTACCCAAGATAAGCCTGTTATCTGGTTCTTTGTAAGCAGCCCAGCAACTGTTATCATTTTAGTTTTTCCTTTTCTTCATTGGATAATAAAATATTAGATTTCGATAAGAAAGATGTCACATTACCGATTAACTGTCGAACACCGAAAACTTCCTATTTATACACTCTAAGTTAATTCTTTTATGCATGTCATTCATAAAATTTTGTTGCGTTCTATGTATACGTATTGCGGGTGTGAGTATAGCAACGTACCTTTTAGGCGCTATATAGATAATTTTGTGAACTAGAAAGATCTTTCTAAGTACCTGGTTAATTATGTGCGTTTTAAACTATTTAAATAATCGGCCAAGCTCCGGTACTCTCCGTAATTGTTGTTAAGTACATTCCAAACAATATTTGCCAGGTGAACTCGGTGAATCGCTTGCATGAAAAAATCAGTGCTAAGACTGTCAAAAGTGTATAATAACCTATTTGTGGCGTTTGTGCCTCGAATTATTATTCGTGCCTTAACTCGCTCTCGTGAATTATTATTTTATAACTATATTTTGTTATTAATTCTAAATGACATTATCTATTGTTGTGTGAGGTGTTTCTATGTGTGTTGATTGAACTCTAGTCGCTGTAATAATATACATATTTCTATCCACGTACGGTTTGTTTCTGTGTCTACGAGGTCCTAGTGGTTGTAGATATCTTTTATACCTAATCTTAGGTGGCGCTTTATAAATATTTCGTACAGTGTAGAAGCCCTCATTTTGAACGATTCTCAATAACCCCAAGACCACTTCCGAGTAAAAGGAGCTGCCGGCCAGGCCTTTTACCACTGCTATATATTTTTTTAAAGTTTTTTTACAAATAAACCGTAACAGCCTGCTTTGTTCAAAGCTGGCGCAACTTTAATAACGGAGTTATTAAGGATTGAATCAAGGAAGTCAGTCCTCTACAAGAAAATTTTGTACTTATGACTTCTGAACATAAAAAACATAAGCTAGCACAATCTAGCAAAACTAAAAATAGTGTTAGAACATCTTTAATAACAGGGTTATTGGGTTTGAATCGGGAGGGGCTAAGGCGACCTCGGTTTTTTGATGTTTGCACACGAAAGAAAATAATTAGCGCATGCTTGCGTTAGCACACCTATAATAACAGAGTTATTGAAAAATATATCTAGGAAGCCAGCCCCCTTCCCCACAAAAAAATTCCGAACTTTTGACGTTTAAAAAAAAGCTGAGCTAGCACAGACTGTGTAGCACAACCAAAAGTAATATTTGTATGAATGTAAGCTTTCGCGGCTGTTGTCACTAAGATTATTATTTTCCGGTTGAGTCGTGTTCGTCCTTCCTTTCTACGTTCTCTGCT
This sequence comes from Abscondita cerata, assembly GCA_030710515.1. Taxonomy (NCBI): domain Eukaryota; kingdom Metazoa; phylum Arthropoda; class Insecta; order Coleoptera; family Lampyridae; genus Abscondita; species Abscondita cerata. The sequence continues at coordinate 460,439 of JALBCR010004154.1, forward strand.
TGACGTTTCGCTAACCATGCTGTTAGCTTCTTCAGAAGTTACTCTAAAGGCTGATGTTGTTGTCTTCTGCTCCTCGTTATATACCTATGTTCCGTTACGGTTGGTTGATGTCGATCAGTGACGGGTGGTTGGTTTTCGATGGTTGGTTGATCTTCTGTTTGGTGTTGACTAATTTTGTGGTGACATTTGTTTTCTTTGTTTTTGTGAAGAGTTAGTTTCCACGTGTTGCTTAATCGGTAACCATCTTCTCGATTGAAATTGTTTTTATTTTTTATAATTTCTAAGGATTCTCTGATTATCCTTGGATAGTAGTTGTTAGTCCTTGATAGAACTTTAGTTTCTTCGAAGTTGATGATGTGTTTTTCTTTTTCGTGTAGATGTTCTGCGATTGCTGATTTATCTACTGCTTTGGACTTGGCGTCTCGGTGATGTTCTTTTAATCTACATTTTATGTTGCGTCCGGTTTGACCAATGTAGACCTTTTCATATGAACAATCAATTTGGTAGACCCCTTTTGTTGAGAGTTTTGGCAGTTTATCTTTATTAGAAGGTAGTAGTTGCTGGATTTTTCTAACCGTTCTAAACTTGACACCATGATTCTTCTTCTCCAATGATTTTCTTAATTTGTCAGTTACTCCAGCAATGAATGGCAAACGAGCGTAGGTGGTGACCTGTTCCTTCTCTTTTTCAAATTTCCTGCGACAGGCGGCTCTTATTTCGTTTCTGGTATAGCCGTTCTTCATTAGGGCTTGTTGGACGTGTCGAAGTTCTTCTGCCTTGTGAACCTCGTCAGGAATCTTGTTAGCTCTATGCAATAAAGTTTTGATTAGAGACCGCTTCTGCTGTGGATGATGGTGTGATGTGGCATGGAGGTATCGGTCGGTGTGTGTCTTTTTACGATATACACTATGAGCCAACTTGTTGTTATCCCCTCGTTTCACTAGAACATCCAGGAAGGGAAGCTCCTTATTCTCTTTTGTCTCCATGGTAAACTTGATCTTTTCGTGCTGAGTGTTGAGGTGGTTAAAAAATACAGTAAGTGCTTCTTTCTCATGAAGCCATATGACAAAGGTATTGTCCACGTATCTGAACCAGCATTTCGATTTCTGTTTGCTGGATTGAATGGCTTCTTGCTCGAATGCTTCCATAAAGGTATTCGCAATAACCGGTAATAATGGTGATCCCATGGCTGCACATGATTTTTGTTCGTAGAAATCTCCGTTCCATGAAAAGTAAGTTGTATTCAGACATATTCTTGCTAGCTCTGGTATGTCTTTTCTTAACCCATGGGTTGTGCACAGTTGTTTTATAATATTATGTGTATCGTCGACTGGTACGTTAGTGAATAGCGAGTCTACATCAAAACTAACTAGTATATCGTCATTGGTTACTTCCAGAGTCATCAGTAATTCGACGAAGTGTTCGGAGTTCTTCACAAAAGATTTAGTTCTTCCCACGTACGGTTGTAGAAACTTAGCCACGTAACGGGCCAGTTCATAAGTTATAGATCCACATATGCTGACAATTGGCCTTAAGGGGTTACCAAACTTGTGAATTTTTGGTAATCCGTATAGTCTAAGTGGTCTGGTCCCGGAAGGTAGCAGTTGACGATGTTGATCGACTGGTATAGCCAGCCGTAACGGAACATAGGTATAAAAGTAATATTATCACATGACAGGCTAGCGCAACTTTAATAATGGAGTTTTTAAAGATTAAATCTTTGGAAACCCGCTTTTTTCTTCCCTCCTACGACAAAATTTTAAACTTTTGACGTTTTAACATTAAAGAGCTGAGCTATTAAAATTAACGCTAGCACGGAGTTATTGAGGGCTGGATTTCAAAATATTTGAAGGGGGAGGTGCTGGCTTCCTAAATTCAACCATCAATAACTTTGTTATTAAAAGTGTGCTAACGTTGAGCAAATTTTTACTACCCTGTGCTAGCTATTCTCTTTTGTGCGCAAACATCAAAAATTTGATAGTTTTTGTTGAAGGGTTGAGGTCGCTTTAGCTGCTGCAGATTCAAACCTTAATAACCCTGTTATGAAAGTTGTGCAAACATTATTTTTAGTTATTTAATGTTCACACGTCAGAAGCTCGAAATTTTCTTGTAGGGGGGCTGGTTTCTTAAATTCAAACCTTAATAACTCTATTATTAAACTTGTGCTAGCGTTGAACAAAGTTGTGCTAGCTGGTGCTAGCTATTTTCTTTCGTGTACAAACATCAAAAATTCAATATTTTTTTGTGGGAAAGGGAGGCTAAGGTTGCCTTAGGCCCCAGATTTAAACCTTAACAACTTAGCTAGTATTGGTGTGCTAGCTGTTCTCTTTCGTGTGTAAACAAAATTTTTATTTCTTATTCTGGTTGGATTTATCGTTTGAATGACATGGAGTTTATCAGAGTTAAGAAAAATATTGAAAATTCTAATAGAATCTGTGTTATTAAATTATTGATTAGGACCAGTCCTAAGCCTGAATAAAGCGTGAAGAAAAGCAATGGCAAATTTATCTATTTAATTAGAGATAAAGCAAAAAACCAGTTATTTTAGAAACTATTGTTCGGAGCAACCTTTTTAGGGTAGAAGAAGTTGGAGTATGAAAGTATTCAAATAAATCTATAGTAGTTTTATGTACACGGAATATTGGGACACACTGTATAAACTGTTTACAATTTTAAAATTTTGGTGTTTGCCGGTGTGACGAGCTTTTCACTTCCATCCTTGTGCTTAGTACAGAAAATATGTAACTTTTTGTTCTCGTCAAGCTGACTAACTACGTTTCATTCTAAATTACCATAATGGCATCTATTTTCTTCAATACTGGCCAGCACACTATTAGCGGTGTATCAAAAAAAAATTGCAAGTAACTTAAGAGTAAAAGAACATCAATTATACACTGGTCACTTCTTTTGCTGATCAACAGCAACGTATTTTGACACTGAAATCTTCGGGGGGATGGAAATCCAGTGTTATTGCGGAAGGTTATGTGGATGACTCTATTATTAAAAAATTAAAGAATTTACTTTTGCTTCAGGAATGTTTGGCGTTGAAAAAATTTTAATTTAATCTTAATTTATATGAAACAATGAAATAAATGTATTTAAATTTTTTTTCCGAATTTCAAATTTCTTTATTACTTGTTAAATTCATAAATGGTCTGCGGTCAATTTAACACTTCTAATAAGTTAAAATGACTTTTGATGTCAAGCGACAGTTAGAATAAATGACATTTTTTTTCAAAGGTTAAGTATGCCATTACATGGTCGAGCTGATAATGGATGTTTATATAATTTATAGCAACTCATCTAATGTTACAAAGCAAGCGAAATTTGCTGTGTTTTGCCTTACGTTTTATTTGCCTATTTTTGTTTCTTTTTCTTTGCGTTTGAAAAAAAAATAGTATATTTTATGCGGAGCGTAAGTGACTTTTTGTGCTTTGACAGTTTTGGTTGCCGAAAGCACAATTTAATAACAAATAAAATTTATACGGGTGTTATCCAAAACAACACCGGACTTTTGATAAACATTAATAGTAAGCATATATTGCAGCTTTTCTACTCAATTTTAACAAATAAATTACAAGCATTTAATAAAAACGTAACTGAACCCATTGTGTATTTAGATAGGTACTTAATTAATTATATGTATTACAAAATTCAGAAATAATTAAGGCAATTACTCAAAAATCTAGAAAATACAAATTCCTTTACAACAAATAAAGCATTTGCTAAAATAAAGCATATTTATTTCAATATACTACCCTTAACAGAATGAGTACCTGAATTATGCATTGTTTAACCAGGGCTCTAGTAATTACGGAATTAGCATCAAACTTTCAATGCTCGACAGCTTCCATTCAGTAAAATTTTCAAACATCAAATGCTGCAATCGTTTTATTTTCATTGTAATAAAATCTCAACGAGCTTTAAATGTGATATGCTTAAAAATAATTTTTTATCCTTTATTAACTAATAATTTAAAAATAAAACGATGCGTTTACCCTGGAACTGTTTTTATAACTGCGTTTTTATTTGGGCGAATAAATAGCAAACGTACTTGATGTTTATAGCGATGTTAAATTGTAATGTATGAATAACTAGAGTAACCGTGTTTGATAAAATATAATTGTTTGTAACAAAACATTAAATTTACTTTAAATAAGCCAACACGGTTATTAATTACAGAACAAAAATAAACAAGGGAATAAAATATTCAGTAACCAGAAGCTTTATCAACTTTTGAATACGAAAATATAAAATGACGGAAAAACAAAACAACAACCGACATAATTTATTTCAATGTTTTGAATACAGTAAAATAAACATCCCTCGCAACAAAAAATTGTATTGAATTTTTTGTTTATTTCAAAATTTATAATGTAAATTTTTAGTAACTCAAATAGTGGTATTCGTAGGGTGGCTACATTTCAAAGCTCATTGAAACAGATATATGCGTAAAAACAAATTGAAATCAACCAAATTCGGAGAAAGCAACATAAACCATTTTGAAATAATAGGTGTGAGTGTTTCTTTAGCTTTGAAATAAAATATACCGTTTTTGTAGTCTGTAAAACAATGCCAATTTCAAAATTATTAATTTTATTAATATAAAAGCTATTGAAAAACTCCGTATACATTAACATAATTTAGATGTTTATCTGTTTAATGTGTTTATTTTTATATGTACAGAGTGATCAGAACGTAAGAAGTGATTGGTACCATTATAAGTTGACAATAATTAGGAACCCCAGTCATAAGAGCAAATAATAATCAAATTTTTGAGAAAAATAATAGTGCCATGTAACTGTAAATAATATAGAGTACATGATAAATGAATTGTCATATTGTTTATTAACATTTAAATGCAAAAAAGACATGCTTTCTTCTTTCTTTTTTCAGTTGAGTAAAAAGTACTAAACCAACGTTAATAGTATTGAAAAAAGTTGTAGACGATAAAAATACAAATAAAATGAGTACCAACTCGACTCGATTGAATAATAATTTTCCGAGAAAGATTAGAAAAAGTGGAATATTTGCGTTTTTCTTTAAACTCGTAAATCCGTTTTTAAAATGTAGTGTAAATCTTACCGGAAATAAGAGGTACTTACTGTGTGCAAAATCTTGCAATTGTCGGGCAAATAGTTCATCCATAATTGCGATTTAAATTTTTTAATGCAATATTTTGAATCGGGGTTGAAAGCTCGAATGGTGGTCAGATTGTTAGAAACAAAAAGCAGTTTTAAGGTAAATTGGAAAGGACCAAACGTATAAAAAATTAAAGCTAATAAAAATACGAATAAAATGAGCACTAACTCAACTCGATCAGATAGGACCGTGCACAATATCACAATAATTGAAACTACTTAACACTAAAAAATCTGTTAGTTGCCTTTTAAACGTTATATTTAATAAATTTCAATGTTGATAAATGCGTTTTAAAGAAAAATAAGACAACTAGAGGCAATAACTCACATGTTCGTTAAATTGTAAATTCAAAGCAATTCTAACACCAAGATTTTTTGAACATTTCATAAATTTCAGTATTTTATCTACAGTTATATTAATATTAATCTCAGAGCTCTTTTGTTTACCAAATAACATGACCATTGCTATTTCTAGATTAATTTGTAACCTATACCGCTTTCAATCTGTCATTAAGTTGAGTAAATCATGTTTTATACGAGTTTTCGCCATAGTATAGTCATTGCTGGGGAAAAGAGTAGAGTAACTGTGTATCATCAGCATAAAAGTATGCCGTTACGTAGTTCAAACAATACATTATATTACTAGTATATAATGAGAAAAGTAAGGGCCTCAATATTGAACCTTGTGGTACGCCACACTCTGCAAAAACTGGCCGCTAGTAGTCTCAACGTTCTGTAATCATTTGTACAAATAATTTTCAATCAATTCGATAGCATTACTAGAAAATCTGAAAGATGAATTACTGCTGATTTGTTTATTATACTTAGATTTTAAGTCATATCTTATAGTAATGCTAGTTTGATTACGGAACTGCTTATACAAGTCCCAGTTGCCTTGTTGTTTTGTTCTTCTAAGTTTTTAAAATGTCTTATCTCTTAGTTTAATCAAAGATATCTAATAAAACCTTATTAAAATAAGAAACTTCGTCATTAACATTTATAATATGTAGTCCGTGTTTGAAAGGAGCACTATCTTAAAATAATTTCAATAAATCTTTATCATTTCTTTTCAAATTTTAAAATGTAACATTTTTACGTTCTTTTATTATTTTTTCATCAAAGCAACGACTTACTAATAAGTGTTCAGAATATTGATAATGGAACAATGAGAATCTTATTTTCGCGGAACCCCATTTACTGAAGAGGTATTCAGAGGATTTCTAGAGATGAAGGCTGATATAGCCTTTTTTTAATTTTTTACAAGCATTATCTAGCAGTCTCAAAGTTAACGTATTTATTCCGGACGTCGTCGGTTATACTCTTAACTTGATTAGAAGACTCATCGTAGGTGTTACCAAGTTTACCCGATAATACACCTATTATTATTATTATTATTATTATTATTATATAGAGAAAAAGTCGAGGTCAAAGGCCAAGAGCCACAAATGCTAACAACAACACAAAAAGAAAATAAAATGATAATGAACATTACAATGTTTGTTTATACAAATCGTAACTATTTTTAAAAGAATTCACAGTTGGGGCCCTAACAACAACTTCTGGTAGAGAGTTTCAAATGTTAAATATTTGGTTCAATAAAAAATTCTGAGGACAAGTCGCATGAAACTGTTCTTTATTTAATTTGTAAGAATATCCACCAAGTCTAATATCATTATTTAAAGGAAATTGTGAGTTTGGGGGCTCAACCCCATCGCAGTAAACACAAATTCTATATTCGTATATTACGAAGGAAACGCGAAAATTAAACAAACAATTGCAATTAAGCAAACGCTGTCAGTATTTCTTAACGACCTTGTTTACAAAGCAAACTAACCTACTTCCCACGTATAAAACAAAGTAGGTACGAAAACAGAAGACAGACGATGAGTTGGTTTCAGAAGTCAATAAGTCAAGAATCAGTCAAGTAGTGACAGCTACAGCATCAGTTGAAGTATCGGCCCGAAATTCGAATGCAACGGTCCAATTCAACCCGACCCGCGATTTTCAACGCAACATGTGATACAACGGTATCAGGTATTAACTATAGTACGCCAATTACGATGTGCTGACCTACACCGCTTTCATTCATAATTATAAATAGTGCAGCTCGATTACGGTATGTGTAAATTATAAACGCTACTGCAAAACCGATTCGATTGCAAGTTCTTTCTCTGGTTCAACCCGGCGTTTAGAGTAAACACCCTAAACGCTACAGTGGTGACCCCGACGTGATTAAATCAGAGAAAGACAAACATTTGAGGAGGAGCAACAACAACAGGTATAATCGCGAAATTTTTTGTACCTACGCTACGACATGAACGGGAAAACGACCTCCACTTGGCCCGCTACGCTCGCTGCCGCCCCAACCGCCGCCCGACAACACGCACTCCAACAACAACACGTCTGCCTCATCGCGCCTGCCATGACGACACCCGCCAACACAACACGTGCCATCGCTGCATCCGCCATGGACATCGTCGTCACCGACCTTTTCCTCATTCAATGATGTAACGCACATCAACTTGGGCTGATGGACTAAAAACAAAGACGTTTCATTAACACCATTGCCCAAGAAAACCCCGCTAAGATGAAACCCAACAACCGCTGCAACAACCATGAACGCCACGAACACTACGACCGCTGCTTTAGAGGTACAAACGAATACGACACGCACTACGTCTCGACGACATAGCCGTCAACGAACAACCGCACTCGCACATACGTCACAGAACGCACAGGCCCAAGTCTTCGACGTACATTTGCGCTAGAGCTGCATGCTTGCCCACCCACGTCACGAAGCTTGGACGCCTGGTTCTGACGTCCATTCGCCTGTCACATACAGGACGCGCAGAGCAACGAGCTTGCGCGCACAAACTGTTGTATACAGCATACATAACGCACAAATTCACCTCTGGAGCAGCAACATCAACAACAGCATCCGCAACAGCGCCAACAAAAACGCACCAAACCGCAGCATCCGCAACAACGCCAACGAGAGCGCATTGAACGACAGCATCTGCAACGGCGCCAACAAGAGCTCCACACAACGCAACAAGAAAACAACCGCAAAACAATTTTTTTGCCTACATTTGCGTAACAATCTTCGACATTCTTTATTGTAGATCAATTTACTAAGGGGGGACTCATGTGGGGTTGACGTCTCAACCCCATCGCAATCAACACAAATTCTACAGCTGCATATTACGAAGGAAGCACAAAAATCAAACAAGCGATTGCAATTAAGCAAACACTGTCAGCATTTCTTAACGACCTTGCTTACAAAGCAAACTAATTTACTTTGCACGTATAAAACAAAGTAGGTACGATAACAGAAGACAGTTGATGAGTTGAGTTGAGAAGTCAATAAGTCAAAAATTAGTCAAGTAGTGACAGCTACAGCATCCGTTAAAGTATCGGCGCAAAGTTCGAATTCACCGACCCAATTCAACCCGGCCCGCAATCTTCAGCGCGACATGTGATATTACGGTTTAGGTATTACCACACCGCATATAGTATGCCAATTACTATGTGCTGATCTACACCGTTTTCATTCATAATGGTAAATAGTGCAGTTTGATTACGGTATGTGTAAATAATAAACGCTACTACGAAACCGATTCGATTGCGTGTTCTTTCTCTGGTTCAACCCGACGTTTAGAGTATACACATTAAAAGGCACAAAATAAATAAGAGAAATCGGTCCCAAATTTATTCTAAATTGCTGTGTAAATTGTAATAATATTACCACTGATTCTACGGTCTTTGTAATTGTTTCTCGTATAGTAGACGTCGTCGTCCATAAGGTACTCGAGTACTTCTTTTAAAATGACATTGAGACGATTTGAAACACTCCACACAGGTCAGGTAAATTCTAAAATTGGTTTAGTAAGTCAACAAAGTTTTTTAGGGATATTTTAGTAAACGTTCTTGACAAAAGGAAAAGCAAAGTTTTAGTTTTTGCACAAATCGACCCTATGTGGTCAGACCATGACAAACAATCATTAATAATAACACCCAAGTTTTTCTGTTGGACAATTTCTTGCTTTCTTGCATAAATCTAGCACTGAAGACTTAGACGTATTTAGAGAGGTAAAAGCCACAGTTTTGTCCATTCAAACACCGCTTGAAGATCTTCCGTAAGTTGGACATAATTAAGTAAGGAATTGGCGTAAAGTTGGGTATCATCAGCAAACATAGAAAGATTGCTCTTAACACGTAGAGGGAGATCGGCGACATGATTGGTCCTAATACAGAACTTTGAGGAACTCCACTGTGTACCTCGAGCACTGACGAATTACAGTCACTTACGCAAACATAAAATCTTCTGTCATTAAAAATCTAAGTAAAGTACGTATACCGGTTCTTTAGAGTCTAAAGAGAGTGACCAATCATCAACACAATTTAACAAGTTTGTCACGACCGATCGACCGGGTACAAAATCGTGTTGGGATGGAAGAATTTTGTCGTACCTTATAAAAACTTTCACGTGCAATGGATTCCATAATTTTGAATATTATTGATGTTACACTTCTGGGTCTGTAGTTATCGGGATCAAATTTGTCTGGTTTTTTATAAATGGGCGCCACACTAGATAATTTCCAAGAAGAAGGTAAAGAGTGTGTACTAAATAATTTTTGTACAATGATAGAGATAAGGACACTAATTGAATAGACACATTTTTTAAGTAAAATTGATGAAATTCCATCTATGCCCGATGATGAATGAGTTTTGAGAAATCAAATTTTCGAAAAGGGGTTGAAAAAAGGTTTCGCTGAGCTCATACTGATTTTTTGAGGATACAACGGGTATTGCATTTGGAAAATCATCTTCAATTGTAAATACTTAGTAGCAAAAATGTCAGCCACTTCGGTTCTATTTGTAATTGGCTGACCAGAAATAACATCTCTCAGTATTGGTGTAGACATTTTAGAACAAAAAGAATTCCTAACATATTTATATAGTGGTTTCTAATTTTTATTAGACCCTAGCTTATTTTCAAAACTTTGTTTGACTTTGGCAATAGTGAGGTTATCACAAATAGAGAAGGGTTTTCATGCTGAACATAAGACATAAAATCTAATCATTTAGCCGTTACAGAACATACATTGGAATACATTGGTACAAATTAGAACTTAGTTTTTTGAGGAGGAAGTGCTAATTATGCGAGGCATTTTCTTTTGATATTTAGCATAATTTGGGACAACCAGATTTAATACATGATTATTGAAATAAGTTTGTGCTTAGTTAAATGCACTTTTTTACATAATAATGTTGCTACGATTTCCATTTCTATAATATTAGATTCCAAAATTTGACTCAAATACCACTTCATTTGTAGAGAGGAAATTTTGGAAGATGGTTTACATAGATTAAACTGTGCATAAGTTTAGGAGAGATATGTGTGTCATTAGGTTTTGAATTAAATCATTAAGCAAGCTTTGTCTTCTGTTCACATGTTTTCAAGACAGGAACCTACAAAAATTTTAAGAAATTATGGACGGCGATCAAACTGAATTACTCTAATACTTGTGGAATATGCCTAGTCTAGGATGTGACCAAAGTTAATACTTAATACTTATATGTGTATCAAAGGAAAGGAACACCAACTGCAGCGTCTATTTAACCAACAGAAAAACACCAAAAACTGCACCAAAAACTTTACTCGGACACGTGTTTCAACAGCTAAGCTGTCATCATCAGCGATACCAATCGGTGTTTCAACAGCTTAGTTGTTGAAACACGTGTCCGAGTAAAGTTTTTGATGTTTTTCTGTTGGTATCTTATATGTCTAGTAAAGACCTTGGTTGAGTTGATAACTTAGCAGTACAGATAACACGTATCGTATATTTTTTTTCCACTAAGCCATAAATGTAAGGGTCTATGGTGCAAAAAGGCTATTTTTTTTATTTACCAGTCAGTTCACAAATTGTGTCGTAATGCATCTTGCATTATGGAGACAATTCCTGCTTCACCTTCAATAAACTATAATTTTTTTCTTTAGTTAAGAAAAAACCGATTGTGTTAAAAAACTCTATATAAATGGAGATAGTCTAGTCTTACCAAAAATATTTTCATGGGTGTGTCACTTCCGGTTATATGGAAAGTGAATACCAACTTTGTTAAATACAATACCCCAATTTTTATTTCATTTTTGAACTATAAGTTTTGCGACACCTAGTGTTGACTTGTGTTAGCTATCACGTACGCAAATGGTTTGCATTAAATAACTTTGTTGACAGATATGGAAAAGCAGTTACATAAGTCGATCCTTCGATATTTATAGCCAACATAAGTGTTAGCAAAAATTAAAATCTCAAATCGCCTGCTCTTGGTGATTTACAGCAGGCGATTTTATTATTGGTTTTCGCATAAAATTTTACGTATTTTACAACCAGGTTTGGCGTACCTATCTTTTACTATTGTTAAGAAAAGAAATAATTTTAGGTGTTACCAACAAATATTGAATCTACTATAAAGTTAATATTTCATGAAAGACATGGTACTGGACTACGTTTTAAGTATTAGACATTTTTGAAACTTATTTCTAGAAGAAATCCGGGAGTAACGGTAGTTAAGAAAATTAAAATTGTCAAAGATCATAAGTTAATTAAAAATATATTTCCAACAACATTTATTCCACATCTTCTTTTTTTAGTGTTGCGTGATAGATCAAAAGTGACTTAAACAAAAGTTCTGTATAATTAAAATACCAACCTAGAGCGTAATAACGCATTCATGTTGCAGATATGTATTTCGACCCCAAACGGTTTCGGAGATATGTTAATATACAGAAAATTTTGAAATTTTCTTAAGTCTTTTGATTTTGTTTCTCGCGTCCTCTTTTATAGGTAACGCGTTTCCTGCCTTGATGTTGAAGCATTTTAAACGTTTTTTTAACGTTTGACGGTTTCGTCTTTTCGAACTTGATCGGAATCCGAAAGTCCAACCCGTTTCGGGCAAATAATTGATTGCGTTCGCTAGGTCTGAGAGCTCCAGAGCAACTCTGTAGCTGCCATCAAAAGTCTTAACTGAACATGATTCCTACCCGAACGCTAAGTCGACAATGTTTTTTAGCGTATTTTTCAACTGTTCCATCGACTGTGAAAGGTCGAAATTACAAATTGTCAAATTTTTTCAAATGTCAATAAAACAAATGTTAATCCTCAGATAAAATAAAAAACTTAAACACGGTTTTGAAGTTTATAAATATTTCACCAGTATTTTGACATTTCACATAAATCAGCCATGTTTCAATGCAGCGTATAATGTAACCAAAATGCAGCGAAACAAATTGTTCTGTTACCTGGTCTAAGAACTACGTAAGTAGCGCTTAGAACCTGAATCACTAAATTTCCCTAAATATGAATAAAAAGCAAACGGTATTCTCCGTAGAAACAAAGAACCTTAACATGGTTTTGAAGGTTATATATATTTCACCGGCATCGCGACAGCTGACAAATATCCGGCATGTTTCGATGTGACCAGATGAACGCACCATTGTTACAAATGAAAAAATCGGTTATTCCTCTCGTACACGGTTTATTATGTAAAATTTTGCGTAAAACGAATATCACTACGGAACACCTCAATAAAATCGGAAATTTTTGCAAAACAGAATCGAAATAATCCCAGAAAAACGTAATTTGTAATTTTTTATTTGTTTTTGCGTTTGGGCCAGTTTTTAGGCCCTTTTGCGTTCAAAGAACTTAGGACCATATAAATTATTTTTGGTTTTCTATAAAAAAATGTTATGGAAGTTTATGAGAAAAGTTCTCTTGACGCAACCCCCTAGGGGCAGTAGTTTTCGAAATATTTAAGGTCAAAGGTCAAACACGATTGCATTATTATTTTAAGCAGTAATTAAGCTATCACGTCGAGTGGCATATCATTCGAAAGCTTATTCATACATGATTTTAAAAACTTTTTTTCATGCAGTATTCCAAAGTTATAGAACTTTAAAAGTATTTTTGAAGATTTAGAGTTTTTTGTTTGTAATTTAAAAAAATGTTGTAATACAGCATTCAGAAGCTTTTGAAAACTAATTTAGAACATTTTTTCAAAACTGTTGTACTACATTGGGTTCAAAAGTTATAGCACCTTAAAATATTTTTGAGATTTCAAATTTTTTGTTTATGATTTTAAAAGATGCTAAAATACAGTTTTCAAAAGCTTGTTAAAATCTTATTCAAAAACTGTTTTCAAAAATGTTGGACTACATTGGGTTCAAAGTTATAGTAATAGTTAAGTAAAATTTTCACTTTTTTTATCAATCTGGAACCTGCTCTAATATATTATGTGAAAAGCTGTCGTCTGTTTTGGATGTTGACAACTATAGACTTTCCTTTTGGTTGTGATTTTTAGTCTTTACCTTTTTTACTTTTTAAGTCCATTTTAGTCTTTTTCTTTTCTAGTCAACTCTAGTCCTTTCCTTTTCTAGTCAAATCTAGTTCTTTCTTTTTCTAGTCAACTCTAGTTTTTTTATTTTTCTATTCAACTTTAGTCTTTAATGATTAGAATTAAATGATGATGTCTAGAGTTAAATAGAAAAAGAAATGACTACAGTTGAATAAAAAAGAAAAGACTTTTGAGTGATGTATTACAACATTTGAAGGATATACATACAAGTGCTATAACTTTCGAACCCAATGTTGCACAACACTTTTGACCTCAATATAGTACAACATTTTTAAAAGCAGTTTTCCACAAGTTATTAAATGATGCATTTCAACATTTTTTAAAATCTTAAACAAAAAGTCAAAATCTTCAAAAATATCTTAAGGTGCTATAACTTTTGAACCCAATGTAGTAAAAGATTTTTAAAAGCAGTGTTGAATTAGTTTTTAACAAGCTTCTGAATGTTGTATTTCAAGATTTTTAAAATCATATACAAAAAGTCAAAATCTTCAAAAATATTTTAAGTGCTATAACTTTTGAAATACTGTTTGAAACAAAATTTCAAAATTATATTTAAATAACCTTTTAAAGCGCTTTTGAATAATTTGCAACTTGACGCAACAGCTTAATTACTTTTTAAAATAATAAAGAAACCGTATTTGACCTTTGGCCTTAAATATTTCCTAAACTACTGGCCCTAAGAGGTTGCGTTAAAAGGAATTTTTTTACTCTTATAAAGTTCTAAAACATTTTGAAAATTCAATTTTTTTTATGGAAAGCAAAAAATAATTTATATGGTTCTAAGTCCGTTCGTCTCTCGGCAACGACTTTTTTTATTCAAGCGCGCGACGTCGGGTTTGTTATCACCGAAGATTATTAATTTGTAGTTATTTAAACATATTTTCCAAAACAATTCTTCTCGAATTAATTTTTTGATTTATTTGGTTATTGATCAAATTAGAATAAAAAAAATTCACTTGCAATTTAAAAAAATTGATTCCTTGACAATTTTAATTTTTCTAATTACCGTTACTCCCGGACTTTCGCTAAAAATAAATTTAAAAAATTTCTAGTACAAGTTTCACTTATCTGTCTTTTATGTTTTACTAAATATTAATTTTTCACTAGATTCAAATTTAGCATTGCTAAGGCCTAAAATTTTTTTTTTCTTAATAATAGTAAGAGATGAGTAACTTGGTAGTAGAAGACGTAAAATTTTACGCGCAAACCAAAAATAAAATAAAAATTTGGGGGTTGTATTTAAAATAACAAAGTTAAATGCACTTACAGCAAAACCAAAAGTGACACCGCCATGAAAATATTTTCAGTAAGTAGACCATCTGTACAAAGTTAGAAGTTTTTAGCTGAATCGTTCTCATTGTTCGTCGAGACACACCCTATATATTTAAAACTTAAGCGTAACTAATGTAAATTTAATTTAATTTTTTCAAGACAATTAAATAGATAAGAAAAAAAATTTTTGAATAAATTAGGATAGTAGAATTCAAAAATGGACAGTAGTGACTTAATTTTGCTGAAGTAAATATAAAATATTGTTTTGATGAAAATTTAAAAAAACAATTGCTTCTGTTTTATGAAATCGTTTTAATTATGACAATAAAATGTAAATTATGTTTTAAACAATTTTATTAATTAACTAAACCACATTTTAGTTACACGTGTATTTAATGATCTCGGTTCGGACTCTAAAAGCTTTCGTTTATTTAGTTACTAATTGTAAATTATTGCATTTTCATTTGTAATATAATCGGTTTATTTAATTCTATTCAGAACCATTGCCCCAAACACACTGTTTTCTATATACTTTCCTTTTTATCTACTATTTTTAAGCATTTAATCAGAGAACTAATGAAATTGGACGATTATTTGAAGAGTAGAATCTCTCACTAACAAAGTAAGCAGAATAAAATCTGCTGTCATTAACTATTTAGTATTAAAAAATGAAAAGTTTGTTAACACAATCGGCATAATCGTTTAAAACAATGAACACTCACCGTTCCATAATGTTGAAACAAAATACAATAAAAGATAACAATAGTTAAAAACCATGACATTTTGATTGAAATGGCGGATGTAATCTAACAGAGCTGCTGTACGTAAATTTTTTAGGGAATCTTGTTTTTTTGCACGCGATAAAGAATCGGGCATAAATCGTTTTTTAATTGTTTATCGCATTACAAAACCATAAAGTGATATTAATCAACGGATACATACATGTCAATTTTGAGAGATGTTTGAACAAAAATCGGAAATAAAAAATTGGTGCTTTTATTTGAAATATTACTAAATGATTGTAGGTATACTGGACTAAATACTGTAATCGATTAAATGTGTTTTCAAAGTCCTTGTATTTTTTTTTCAATACTAAATTAATTGTAGGTACAGTCTGATACAAGTATCTTGTGTAAATTTTTATTCTAACAATTTTAATATTTTTAAGAATCTTGAGGTTTGTAGTAGATAGAAAATTTGTTTCATAATTTTCTTACTTAATCTAAAATGTGATTTTTCATTCCCTACTTGATTTCTTCTATTTTCTTTTCTTTGATCTTGATTATGGTTTCTATTTAGACGTCGGAACCAATTTAAATTATAGAGTGGGAGAAACTGGAGAAAACAGAAGAAAAGTATTGGATGTGGACACTAAGATTAAAGAAAAAAACACCCTGGAGAAAATAAGGATACTGACAGGAAAATGAGGTATGAAAATAAGATGAAAATCCAGAAAGATATTGTATGAGTGTTGGGAGGAAATATAGGCGCAAAAATAAAACATAATTAAGATTGGAAAAAAAGAGGAGGATGGGGAAAGGGAAAAAAAGATAAGAGACGAACGGAAGCATATGAAGAAAAAAAGCAAAAATTAGAGAAGAAATAACAATAACAAGTATGAAGAGTTAATAGTAGAAGGAAAACCAAAGTACATAACCGGAAGAATGGGATTGGAGGTTAAAAGATAGCTTTGAGATTCAAAGCAGGATATGAAAAAATGAAAACAAGTACTGGTGGAATAACAAAGAAAAGTGTAGAGAGCGGTGAGGAAAGTATAGAAGGTTTGAAGTTAGAGTGAAATGAACTAAGAGCAATGGAAAAAGTAAAAAGAATACTGACAAAAGAGAAAGAGGAGGGATTGTGTAGAAGAGGAAGGTAGTGAAAAAGGAAAATGGATGGAAGAAAGACAAAGGAGATAATAAAGATAGAATAAAGAAAAAAGTCAAAGACATTTTTTTTGTTTATTTTGTTATTGTAAGAATTGCATTAAATCGTTTGTTAATGTATATAAGACAAATAAATTGGAAAGCTTTGGAGTCCGTTGCCACTAAGATTTTGTTATTTTGCGGATTGAGTCGTGTTTGTCCTTGCCTCTTTCGTTCTCCGCTTGACATTTTGGTAACCATGTTGTTAGCTTCTTCAGAAGTTACTCTAAATACCAATGTTGTTTTCTGCTTCTCGTTATATAACTATGTTGGGTTACGGTTGGTTGATAATGTTGATCAGTGACGGGTAGATAGATTTTGATGGTTGGTTGATCTTCCGTGTGGTGTTTACTAATTGTGTGGTGACGTTCGTTTTCTTTGTTTTTGTAAAGGGTTAGATTCCATGTGTTATTTAAGCGGTAACTATCTTCTCGATTAAAGTTATTATTATTTTTCATAATTTCTAAGGATTATTCTAGGCTAGAAGTTGTTGGTTCGTGATAGAACTTTGGTTTCTTTGAAGTTGATGATGTGTATTCCTTTTTTGTACAGATGTACTGATACTGATATTCTTCTTCTCTAATGGTTTCCTTAATTTGCCGGTTACTCCAGCAATGAATGGTAAACGAGCGTAGCTCTATTAATTAAGGTGTTAATTAGAGACCGCTTCTGCTGTAGATGATGGTGTGATGTGGCATGGAGGTGTTAATCTGTGTGGGTCTTTTTACGATATACACTGTAAACCAACTTGCTGTTATCGCCTTGTTTCACTAGGACATCCAAGAAGAGAAGCTCCTTATTCTCTTTTGTCTTCATGGTAAACATGATATTTTCGTGCTGATTGTTGAGGTGGTTAAGAAACACAGTAAATGCTTTTTTGCCGTAAGGTCATATGACAAAAGTATCATCCACGTATCAGATCCAACATTTGGATTTCTTTTCGTTGGATTAAATGGCTTTTTGCTTAAATGCTTTCATTAAAATATTTGCGATAACCGGTGATAATGGGAATTCCATGGCTGCAATTGACTGGTATAGCTGACCGTTTGATAGCGGTTCTCGTTTGTTATTCTATTTTGTTGGTTGGATCTCATCTTAACTTGCTGTAAAGTTGTGGATCTAGTAGTGATTTGATCTTCATTTTGTAATCTTTGGTGTTCATAACTACTGTGGCGTTACCCTTATATGCGCGTGTCACCATAATTTCTTGATTGGTTTTTATTTTATCTTTGTCGTTTTATGTTTGATTCTAGCTCCTGGAAGTAACTAGATCCGTAATTATATTTAGAAGTTATAGTTCAATAATTTGCTTACTTCTTGGTTATGTTGATATCTGATTGTGTTTTTTTAGTTTTGATGATGGCTGTATAGAATACATCCTGGTCTAGAAATGATAAATTTTTCAAATGACATTTGCGCAACCTATCAGTAGCATTATGATGGAGCTGCTAGTTGTTAAAGATCTTCAAGAATATTGATATAGGTCAAGTAGAAGTATTTTCTGGCGAAATAAATGTTTAACATGGTGCAAGATAAAACTGTAGGGGTGTATGTAAAGGTTATACAGAATTTATTCCAGAAACTTTTAAACCTATTTCTACTAAATATCATTAAGCGTAATTTAACGTTTTTTCATTAATCTCATTAGCTTTGCTTCAATCGATAATCTATTTCATTTATTATTGTTAGGTAAGCAAATCAAACACAACACATTTTCAATGGGTTTCCTCCGTGTAGGAGGTTTACATTTCTGACTCTGGTTTTTTGCCTCTGACAAAGTCACGTGTTCCTTATGCTCGGGATAATATTTCATCAGTTGTTACAAGTACTTCTTCTCGACTACCTATGCTCTCGACACTTACGTACTGTAAGTGTAAAATGAACATAGACCTTCACATTGTTCTCGACCTCAAGTATGCTATTGTTGTGGTGAGCATGGAGTAACTCGCTGTAATTGTACGAAATGCCGATGTTTAAAAAACCGACATAAGTGTCGGCGTTTTTGATTCTTTGAGTTCTTCAAACTACAACCTGTACTGTCGGATTTTATCTTTGTTAGTGTCTTACGGTTATTGATAAACAAAGTATATAAAAGGGAAGAAGTGTCAAAATCCTGGCAGCTTTGTTTGTCGCAGAGGGGTCGTGGTGGTACTTACTGTTTAAAAAGTCAAAGTTTTACACTACAAGAGATAATAAAGAAAGCGTCACATAACGGATAGTATATAAGATATTTTGAACTGACTAGGAACTCCAAATACAGAAACAACCGTAGAATAGCTGAATTTAATTTTTGTCAAACAGCAAGACCTTGGTAACACACGAATTATACATATATAATAAATAAGAAGTACATACAGACGTGAGATAGATTCCTTTAACGATTGAAAAATACAAAACAATTATTCCCGTAGGAAAGTATCCTATCAGCCAGTAGTAATTATTAGTCGCGTCGGTATCTATGCCTATAGCGGAGCATGGTCACCTAATTTACTACACACCGATAAGTGACCTAAAGCAATTCCGACATCCAAATACTTGTCACAGATATTGACTTTAACGTTACCCCACAAAGCAATAAATATGTAAAGCAAAGGTATTTGACAACAAATTTAAAATTAAATAATAGTACAAAGCGCACATTAAATAATTTTATTTATTTATTTATTCGTATGGTACATTTTAAATATTGTATAGTGTTATGTATGATGCCCCAGAAGATCAGTATAAACCTGTACAGTGTGGTAACGAAACCGTGTGCAATTGTGGATTGGTTTGTTTTGGCAAAGCATTTACTTCAAGGTTTAGGAAAACCACTAAAACCTAAACATGCCAACCCTTACCCACCCTTGTATTCACATGTAATAATATTAATTAAGTGTGTAATGTGATTGTGTTTTGTGAAATTGTGTTGTACATTTTTGCCTAATTTTCCGGGAGGATCTTGATGACCAGTTCTGGAAAATAATTAACAAAGCGCAACAAGTTAATTAAATTTACGTTAGACTACAGGTACAAACGCGGGTGCATATAACATGATCGAATAACAACATGCTGTTTTGTTTCACTTATCTGATTGCAGTTTTTCTTTCTTTTGCTGTTCCAAAGGTAACTTTGGCAGATTCGTTAATTCCATACAGTAGAAGGATGAGATACTGAAGCTGTATAGTCACAATAGAAAGGAAGACAGCTTGATATAAATGACTTGAACAATTTCACTCATACACCGAATGTTAGCAGGTTATCTTTAATAAACCCTTAGAGGACAGCTACATCGAAGGATACAGGGACCAGTTTTTCTGTCAGTTGGCCGCGAGTAAGTCGCCTTATTAAGAACTAACCATATTCCACAATCCTTCAGTTTAGTTATTTATTCAGTAGCTTTTATTTAATTGTATGGTACATTTTAAATATTGTATTGTGATGTAAGTGTTATGTATGGTGCACCAGAAGATCAGTATAAACCTGTACAGTGTGCTATAAACCATATTCCAGGTTGATGTCTCTACGTGCCAACAAGATGGTGGTAGAGGACAGAAATCACATAAGCAGAAATATAAGAAAAGAATACTCACGATGGGAGAAAGGTGTATCCAATATATTTCCTCATGATTCAGGGAATTTTCTCTTGCCACACCAATTTTTTTTTAAATCCGCAAGCAAAAGATGTTTTCTACCGTTATGTGTGCATTTAACCTAAAGGCGATTTTCTTTTTTATCCTACGAACGGCATATTTTACTTCCGGAAAAGATAAACCCAAAAAAAATACGTCATAAGTTTTAAGGGCGCAGAACTACCAAAATTAAACAAAATTTGGTTGTATTTTTTTGGTTTTTTTAGATTTTCGTCTACTAGAACTATTCCAAAGAAAACTGGTAATTTTGGGTATGTTGTTATTTCTTGTCAGAAAAATACAATATTCTTGGCTCCATTACTATACCCATTACATTCGAACATGGGACTAAAGCATTTGAGTTGTTAATAATAACTGAAGTCACTTATCAGCTAATCTTAGGTATATATTTTTTGGTTGCCATTAACGGTGTGGCAAATTTTAGAGATTGTCATTTGACTTTTGAAGACCTTATTAAAAATTATCTTATTATTAATTATATTGTTGCCCATTTACAATTTTCTTCTCTACAACGCTCCACTCTTTAAACTTTTCTTGATTCTACTTATCATACGATGATTGGTAGTACTTTTTTGTATAACATCGAATGATTATTTCAGCTAATTCAATTAAAGGTATTTTTACCTCTTGCTTTCCATGAACCTATAAGTTTTAAGATTCGACTCACCTATCCTTAGGTATTTGGCATGTCAAAGATCTCGAGCCCGCCGACATCGATTTAGATGATTCTGACTCTCACAAGTGATAGACGTCCTACGAACTCTAATATTTTTCTCTTCTACTGTAAATGCCGAAAGAGACGTAAAACTGAACCGACTGATGTCTGAAAGGATTTTTGTGATTACGCATACTTTGCTTTTCTTTTGTTTTCAAGTCTCATATCTTTGTGTCAGCTTTGAACAGTTATTGGGGTAGTGAATTTGGTGTGATAACAGAGTGAATTATGATGATGATATTTAGCATCAATTCTCTTGGTAAACCTCTATGAATTTAAGTTTTTTATCTAAATATTATTTTTAAGGTTCTTATATGATACTCACAGTTACTGAGATTGCGGGGCCACCTCCTATTAACGAAATTTGTTGGTTTTTTGTTTGTTGGCTCTATGTTAGGCAGTTATGTTTTTATTGGTATTTTATTATTTTTTGTGGTATTCGTTTTGGCTAACTCTATACACATCAAAATTTGTTTGCGAGTCTCATCAAAAACGCCAATGTAGACCAACGTTGTTCCTATTTACGGGTGATTGGTTGGGCATTGACAAAGATATAGTCACTATTCTCTTTGTTTTAACATCAAGAATGATAATCTGGTCAGAGGTGCTAGGATCAAAAAATAATTGGTTAAATTTAATAGTAGCAGCATAGATATTTGTCTATGTGCAATAATCCTAATTTAAACTGTAGCAGTAAAAACAGCAAAATACAGAAAAGCCATTGTTAGACGGGAGAAATTTGTCCAAGTTTAATTTGCCAACATCTAGTGGTTTTAAAAATGTTTGAAATGGCGGTTACCTGCATGTCTCACTTATTTCAGGGAAAATTCTTCACTTACGGCAATCGACGGTGTTCAATTGTTTAAAGAAAAGTACAGAAGACAGAGTACTTAGATATTTGTTTAAAACATGTCTTTTAGTTATAACTGAAAAGAAAACACTTAATCCACCAATTAAGCACAAAATAAAAGTAAACAAAATTTATCTTCCGACAGTATTGATAATATCAGCAGAAGCTATTATTTTGCGCCCAGTCCTATTCACGACAACGACCTTATGTTATACAGATAATAAGTTTCGCAAATTTATTAGAAAAAACCAAAAAAAACCCCCTACAGCGGAACTGAAAGCTAGCTGAGAGCTGACAAAAGATTTAGTGTAAAAACCTGAGAAATAAGATATATTGGGTAGATTGAAATAATTATAAATGAGTTAAGTATCTCCAAAGTCGCTAAATGATTGATGATTCTTACAGGAAAACCAAGTAAAACACAGCAAATAGAAATAATCAGATATTAGGACGGAAGCTAAAAAATAAATAAAGCTACAAGACATGCACTTTATGTTAACTCCGAAGATGGATGTTAGTAAATTTTCCAAAATTTTTCTTTTACTCTGCACTGAGTTTTGTCTGACATTGTTTTAGTCTTCTGACGAGGATTTGGAAATTGTTTGCCGTATTTTAATTACTAGTTTTCTCGAATACAGCTTTGATTCAAAAGATTTCTCGTTCTATTCTGACATAGTTTATGTATTCTATGTATAGTTTTAGTAGAAGGTGTTGTATTTCGTACCTGGTTAATATGCGGTACGACATGAATAGTTTCAATAGCACCAACCAAATAAGACAAGTGGTATGATGTTTTGTGTTTTTATTGACGTGTTTGATTTGAGTATTGTTTCTATTAACATTTTGAACACCTCGTTTTGAGTTTATTTCTACCTCCGGGTAATGGAATTAAGTTTGTAATACTCCTCTTCAGTATACTTCCGTTAGCTTTTTATACTAACGACTTGAACCTTGTGGTCGCTGCTGGGATGTATTTTAGTTATGCCTGGTAATTGATATAGAACCACTGTCCACTGTACCTTCTATCAGGTACAGTGGATCAGTTTTGTTTGCCATTTGTATTGTTGTTGAAGACGACTTAAATATTTTAATGACCAAGCTTCCCAAAATTCTTTTTGAAGTTATGGCTTTCATCTTGTTGATAAATTGTTTGTAGTAAAAGTTTTAATTAGATTTTTGTAAGGAAACTCATTTTCTTCTTATGAAAAATTAATACTTAAATTGCCATGTTGTTTCTGGTGTCTTCGAAATGGACACAGTGGTCGCAATTTACCCTTTATGTGTTAATATTAAATCTTTAACTATCCACTTTAGGGTATACTTCATAGATTTTATTCCGGCCTTCCATAGTTCTAGTCTAGAACTACATTTTCACTGGTGAGCTTGTAAAATTAATTTTCAAGTATTTTTCTCACTCTTATAAAATCAATTCTACTGTCATTGCATTGACCTTTTCTGGCTGTAATTTGTAGTCATGCTGTTGACAATTTCTAAGAGAATTGCTTTAATTGTTAAAATATAAATGGTGCGATGTAGCCGTTACATAATTTATGAACTCTTCCGTTGACGGCTTATAATCAAATTAGACTTGCGTAGTCGACTCCGGTAAAGGTACTGATAGCGTTATTCTTGGGGCTAGCAAATTGCTTATTAATTAGTAAGTGGTTGTTGATTTATTCCTTAAACATATGATCATTGATTTATGACACTTTATTAGCGACAAATGCGTTTCACTCAGTTTGGTCTCCTTTCAACCACCCCAAGACAATATAGAATTGGTACAGGAATAGATTGACACATTTGTAATGCATGTTGTTGTTCTTTGCATTAACTTAGCAAAGAGTCTTACGGCATACAGTTCCAGACGTGGTAACTTTACCGTGGATCTTGCCGGAACCATGTTAATTTTTTCATATATGACGATTTCGTATGTTTTTCTGACGCATCTCAGAATCTATGTAGTTCCATGAATTTTTTGTCTTTTTGTAATTGTTTCTTTTAAGAATTGTTACTTCTTTCGCCGTTTTTAGATAATAGGAAAATTTTAACCATTTTGTCTTTGTGTGTTGTGGTACGGTCTGATCCCATTTAAGGTTTAGTAACCGAAGTTCTTGGATTAACATTTCGTTATTGACTGCTACTTGGGTTGACCATCCTAATAGGTCGAACAACTTCTGTGGATTCTGTACGACGTTTTTGTTTTATTTTTGATTATTTCTATAGTTTGTTTCTGATTTTTGTCATCTTTACACTACTACATTACTAGCGATAGTAAAATCTTTTTAATTGTTTGTGGGTTTGTATTGCTTCTTTTTCTAAATCTGCACGTGAGAGTATTACTTGTGTTGTTTACTGATACACTTCTTGGAATGTTTCGCTAACTAGTGAAAATTTTTGGCGCGGCTGATGTTTTATAGGTAGTACTTGTTAAAGTATATTCTTGGGCTGTATAGAACCTCTATAACATAAAGTGATACTTATGATCTTCCGTAATCTTCTTAATATCCCCGGTAAAGAAATCTTTCCGCCGTCGAGGGAGTACATCATGTAGATCTTCTTACAACCTCGGACCGGTCAAAAAATTTTTTTTTGTTCAAGCGTTGAAGAGATCTCGTAGTATAGTTGTTGTGTTATCTTCTTTAACTAGTGGTTGGTGTGGAACGAAATATTTTGTTTTTTGTTGTGTGGTTGTATTTTCTTTACGTGCCCAAGTATAATGTATTTTTGAAGAAAAGTGTTGTATTGTTCTCTAAGTGTGAATTTCTAGTAAACCTTTTTTCTAGTTAGATTAATTTTTCTATAGTTCTAAGTTTTGGCTATCTAAGCTAGGTTTGTTTGATAAACTGGTTGTATTGTTAGTTTCTTCAATTTGGTTAATTGCTTATCTTCCTCTGTTAGACAAATTGTGCTAAATACCTTGGGAGATTTGTGTGAGATGAGCTTTACATTTTCCGATATTATTTGCTGTCCTAGCAAAGAATGTTCTGTCTTTTTTATTTCATATGCAGGGCGTAGCACCTAAACTCCCTCGGACTTTAGCTCCTTTACCATAACAGTCTACAAACAAAATTGTTTGCAATTTTTGTCGCCATGTCTTTAAAATATTTTTGGTCACCAGTGGCGTGCCATATTCTAGTGGCGTATCAAACTTATATTTTTTTAAATAGAACACCTTCTATTTTATTGCAGATTGGAAAAGCACATGAAGAGTACTTTGTTTTTTATGTAACATGTTATACTCCTATCTTTAGCGGTTTCGCTGTTATAATCGCTTTTCCAAAAATTTTGACCATTTTAGGAAATTTTCTTGACAGAAAAAAAATCACGCCGGGGGATAAATTTTGTATTGAGAGACAGGCGGATGCCTATTCTACCTTCACGTATTTTATTTCGTTTATAATTTTTTTTTTTTTTTTTTATAATTTTGTTAATGTCTTTTTAATTTAATTATATTAATATTTTATTTATAAATTTAAATAAATTAATTTAAATTTAAATTTTAAATTTTTATTTTTATAAAATAATTTAAATTTTAAGAAAATTTTTTTAAAAAAAAAAAAAAAAAAAAAAAAAAAAAAAAAATTTTAAAAAAAAATTAAAAAAAATTTTTAAAATTTATTTTAAAAATTAATAAAATAATAAATTTTAAATAAAAAATTAATAAAATTTTTAAAATATATTTAAAAAAAAAAAAAAATAAAAAAAAAATTTATAAAAATATATAATTAAAAATTAAAAAATAAAAAAAAAAATAAATTTTTAATAATTATAAATATAAAATTTTTTTTATTATTTAAAATTAAAAAAATAAAATTTAATATTAAAAAATTTTTTTCCCTTTTTTTTCTGATACTTTAGGAAAAAATAGAAGTTTTGATTGGCATTCACAAATTGTAATTTTTTTTGAAAATTTTAAATAGCATTTCCCTAAAAACATTATAGTGTTGGATAACCGAAACTTTAAATTTTCGATTCGTACTACGAAAAAACCCATTCCCTAAAAAAATTTTACATAAAAATCAAGTTGAAACTCCTATTTGTCAAAAAATCGACCTTTTCCGAAAACCTACAAGTATGCCAATGTCAAAATACTAATTAAGTCAAATTAATACTCAACTGAAGACACCAGCTGTGTGTTTTCTGATAAATGTTGCTACAACGCTCATGTTTTTTATTATTGGAGATTATTACAAGAATTGTTGATTGGCGTCACCACGAGTGTAAGCTGAGAGATATTCTGGCAGAATACATTCTCATCGACGAGTCATTTAAAGAATCTTGAATAAGCCATCCTTGCTGGTGGTTTCCAATTTTCATGGCGTGCGGGTTGTCATTAGCATAATAATGATAGTTGTGTCGATTCATCAGAAAACAACACGCGCAAAAAAAGCCATGGATTTTGTTGGTAACCCACATGCAGAAGTCCTGTCTGAGTTGAAAATCTTAAAGTTGTAAATTTTGGTGCAGCTCAATCTTGAACGAAAAATTTATTATGAATAAGAAGGAAAAAAAAGATTTAAAAAATAAAAATTTTAATAAATTTAAAGAAAATTGTTTTAAGTTTTTTAAAAAAAAAAAAAAATAAAAAAAAATTTTTTTTTAAAAAATTTTTTTTTTTTATTTTTTTTTTTAAATTTTAAATTTTTATTTTAAATTTTTTTTTTAATTTTAATTTTTTTAGCCAATAAACAATTTTGTAACTTTCTCCAAGAATAAAAACCATGTCAACCATTTCTTCTTGAGTTGGGAGCATTTTAGTAACGTTTCATCAGAAAATAAACAGAAGGTGTCTTTAGTTGAGCCTTAATTGAACCTTTTAAATATTTTGACAACTGCACATCTTTTGTTTTATCTTGGCACACTTGTACGTGTTTGGGAAAGGGCTGGAATGCGGCAAGCCACTGGTAACCAAAAATATTTTAAGGATATGGCGACGATAATTGCGAAAAATTTTGTTCTTAGACTTTTTTTAATAACTTTTATGGTAAAGGAGCAATGGTCCGAGGAAGTTTAGGTGCTACACCCTGCAGAATGATTTTTTGTACTAATTTTTTGTCTAGGTAAATTAAGTAATTAAGCAGCTTCTTTATTTATTAATGATATTAGAGATTCTGGATCAAGTAATAGTCGAAGATACTCGATTGTTCCTGATGTTCTTGCCAGCAAAGTTATGCTAGTTTGTTGATTTTGTATGCTGCTGCTTTGTCATTTAGTTGCTGCCCGATGCGTTGGTTAGAAGATGGTTTTGGTTGGCGGTGTGACAGGTTTGATATCGTTTTCTGCTGTAATGAATAAATGCAGCAAAGTTATTTGTCGTTTTTTACGAAAATTGGAATTTTGCACAATACAAATTGGTTACAGCAAGGACACATTATGCCAATGGTGATGAGGAGAAACATTGAATGAATAATTTTTGGTTGTTGCTTGCAAGGGTTTTGAGCGATAAAAATCTTCCTTTTATTAAGTCTTAGAAGCTTCATGGGGATTTTCTAGAGTATGTTCATATATGCCCCATTTAAGAGAACAATGATGCTGGTGAGTAGTTGGCTCTTGCAACTTGGCGGTTTTTGATGAATGCATTCATTTGTTAAATCGTGTAGTTTTTTGTAAGCGTATTATTATTATTTCTGCATAGCTGGAACATCGAATAATTAATCAAATTTTTGGGATTGAAGTATTGTCGCTCTCTTTTATTGTTTTATGATTTCTTCGTGTAAGGTTTAAATTTCTCATGTATCGGAGAAATCTAGTATATGTGATGATGAAGCTTCCTATTCTTTGTTTATTATGTTTTAGTAACGATAGTTTAGTTTGTCTTCCATTATTTCTTCATTTATTTTTAATTCTTGTTTTATTAATCACTTAGCTTGCTTTGCATGAGTTAGAAGTGTTTCTTCTGTTCTTGTAGACTCTTCCTCAGTCTGCTACTTTTCATTAGCTTGTGAAAAAATTTTTGCTTCTTCGTGTATTATTTTAATTTGTTGGAAGTACTGGGTGGTGAAATAAGGATTCTGCGCTATTTTGAGTGATACTATGGAATCGTTGTTGTGTTTGCTGCATTCCTTAATTTTTCTAAGCTTGTAAGGCCTGTTAAGATTTGATGCCGATTCTTATTTTGTTATTTGAATGCAGTTTTAATATTTTTTGACGTTGTTTAACAACGAAAGTCCTCGCGATTTTATTTTTTATGCACGTTTTACTGAAAGAGCTTTTACACAATTCAGTAATTAATGTGCTGTTATACCTAGGTAGGACCTAGACGTAAAAAAAACGATTTTGACAAATAAATACAAGCGCTAAAAAAAATTGAAAACTTGTGCTTTCCGAAATGGATTTTACATCATAAAAAACATAACCACAATCACGCACGCATCTCCAAATATTGCATAAACGATGAGACTAAGTAAAGTGCTATGAAATATGAATGCTCGTGCTCGATCATTCTAAGTAAGGATAACGTAGGATAACACAAAAACACGTTTAGGATCAAAGGATTACATCCGCATCAAATAACCGCACAAGTCAAGCCTGAACCAACACATTTGATTGAACATTATGATATTATCGCCATGCAAAGTGAAACGTACCAAATTATATCTTGAAATCCTCCGTCTCCTTTAATAATAAAGAAAAAAATTATATGTGGAGAGGTAATTAACAAGCATATTCATTACAATTTTACGTATTCCCGTCGACGTTTTAGATTGATTACTTTTTCGGGGAGTTACGTCATTGTTTTAGTAATTTGGCAGTTTGAACAAGCGTAATTTTTATTAATTATGAGTGATTACTACTTTTACTATGTCTCCGGTAACAAGTACAAGTATTGATACTTTATTGCCTTTTCTAAAGAGGGTTTTAGCAAAGATACGCTGCGTGGAAAACAATTTTCTTGAACGGTGGCAAATTGAATTTTTATCTGTACAACAAAAAACATTACAGAAACAATACCTTTTTTCAAAACACCTAAGTCGATTAACAGAAAGAAAAGATCAAAATATTACTAGACACTTCCTCATAAATAGGATTTTTAAGGGGGTAGCATCTGCGTAAACGTTCTAAAAGAGACTAAATTTTTACGAAAATGTCTGTTCATTTTGTTTCCGTTTTATATATTTTTGTAATGTACTCGTGTAGTGTTCATTTGAAGCCGTAACTATAAAACAAACTGTGCAAACGACGAATGGACTAAGCTTATAAAAGAAGCATTTTATTTTTTCTGATTGTTTCTATTTCTAATTAAAATTCGACAATATTATTTTATCATCTTATGTCCTTAATTATTATTGAAAAATAAGCAGTACGTTCTTGGCAACCTTAGTAAGAAAATTAACACAAATATTATACATGAGCTTATAAGGAGTATTATAAAGAAGAAAACAATAAGAAAAAACTAAAATTAAAAGTGTGAAGTTGTTTAGGTTTTTGCGCCCTGTTTTCATCTAGATTTGGGTCTAAAGACCGTCGTTTATTGTAATTTCATCATCAAAATGATGACGACCACACTATTGTTAATGGACCAGTTGACAGTGCTTTGCCTGCTAGCCAGCCGGCAACCACCAAAGCTGGATTACGAAGACAACGCATGACTTGGGATAAAGATATGACCGAACTCATCATGCACTGTTACTATAAAATTACCAAACTAGAAACACAAAATACCGGATTCAGAACTCAACTACATCAAATATTTTACAAAAATACCCGGAATATACCAACGTCACCGAACAGAGATTAGTTGACCAGAAAAGAGTTATCGTTAAAAACAACAGAACAACTAGAAAAACTCGCAGAAGAAATAGCCAGGGAACTCAGACACAAAGAAATACAGATGACAAATGAAGAAGAAAACAAACAAGAAATAATCAACATACAACAAGAACAAACTATCATACACGAACCAATACCAACACACCAGGATACAACACAACTTAAACAAATTATAAAAAATCAACTACGAAACAATATTGCACAATATTCAAACAGAAATCCGTGGAAGCGTCCAGCTTACCTAAACTGTATTTCCACAAACTTACTAACCAAATTGTTACTACTACTAATCAGGTACTCGCAGCCTACATTAACGATGATAGTAGTCTTGTGGACATACATACACAGATATACTGCGCCGTTAAAACCATAACACAAATAAACTATAAAACTAAAGACAACAAAAACCATAAAAATAATAAAGAAGTACAATCAACATACACACAAGAGCAATAAAAACAAATATTAAAAGAACAAAAAACCCCAATGGCAAAACCGGTTGGAAAACCAAATTAATAAATTGCGTACGAATATTGGAAGACTAACACAATTCACGAAAGGTAATAAGTCTGAGAAGATATTATAAAAGTTAAAACACATAATAACCGAAACAGAACCACCAGAAGTAACACTGGATAGTATTAAACAAAAACTGGCTGTGTCCTCAGCTTGGGAGATACAAACCAGAGAAAAATTCAGAACAAACTCTTCCAGACTAATAAAAAAATCTTCTACCAAAAACTGAACCAGACAACCAAGTTCCCCATCATCCCATTTACACAAGAACAAGTAACAACATTCTGGTGAGAAGTCTGGGCCCAACCAAAATATTACCTGTAAGAGACGCAGTGGATACAACAAGAATGAAAGCGACAACACGACCTACAAGAATAGTCGGACTACACAATCACCGTCAAAGAGCTGAAAACAATTATTCAAAAAACACATAACTGGAAAGCACCTGGAGTCGACCAAATACACAATTTTTGGTACAAAAAAATAACAAGTACACATCCATATCTGACAACACATCACTCAAATCATGAGCAATCCACACTTGTGTCCACACTTCCTCACCGAGGGAAAACATACGTCAAACCAAAATGTGCTGAAACACAAAACCCATCCAACTACCGGCCCATTACATGTCACCCCACACTCTACAAGATAATCACCTCAATCATAACCAACAAGATAAAGAAATATTTAACACAGAATCACATACTAAGCGAAGAACAAAAAAGGTGTGGGAAACACAGTCAGAGTTATTATATTATTGTTTTTTTAAACAAACAGTAAAAAAAAACCTAATAACATTCTACATAGATTACAAGAAGGCCTTTGACTTGATTCCACACACCTGGCTTCTGGAAATACTGAACATATACAAGATAGACCCGATAATACACAATCTGCTGAGACATTTGATGTCAGAATGGAAAACACGAATTTACCTACAGTCAGACAATATTAGCATACAAACAGACACAATCAATATCAACGGAGGAATATTTGAGGGTGACTAGCTGAGTGCCCTCTGGTTCTGCCTCTGCCTTAACCCACTCTCACAAACACTCGACTACACAACACACGGATTCAACATCAAGTCCAGTATACTGGACCTAAACGATAGCCATAAGGAGCCCTTGACATATCACTAACACTTTAGGTAACGTATTATGTTTGCATTGTAGATCTTGTACTGATACTTTGTGCTGTTAGAAACTAAAACAAAAATAATTTATTAATGTCTACCAATATTGTTAATTTTGTAACTACCGTTAATTTTATTATACAAATTGTGTAAAAATAAATTATGTGAGCATGCACAAAACATGTACATTAGGTTTGTGTTGGGCCAAGGAATCTGTGTGTAAGCTTAAAAGAATTGAATATGAGTGCGCCGATTTAAAAACACTAAAAATTGATTACAACATAACCTTAAAATTAGAGGTTACGGGAAAGTGCAAATTGTAAAGTTATGGGACATTATTGGGTATAAGTGCAGCATATTATTATTATCAGAAAAGGAAGAAGCGTCGTTTAAGCCGGAGTTTGATAAGGAAGATTAAAAGTAAAATTATAATTAGTTGCAGAAAAACCCGATAGAGGCGGAAAAAGATTTCAAAAAAACGGGCAAATTGATAAAGGATCCAAACAGGCCATGCCTAGATTATAAATAAGAGTACCGTCAATTTGAACGACCCTTCTTTGAATAGTCGTGGGCGTGAATGCACGCTAAAGCAGGGCTAAATTTTATAAAAAATAGTGCTTTGAAGTAACATGCCCAAGTTGACAAGAAGAAAACGAAAGTTGAAATCGTTGAAGTTCTCCTGATGTGTAGTTTTAGGGATGAGAGAGTAGTGTGCAGTAATTAAAAGCGGTGTGAGAGTTGTAAGCTAAAAAAAGTAAAGAGAAATCGGAGTACAAGAAGTAAAGGAAAAGAAATAAACTTACCAAAGTAACGAGAGTAGTTAGCACGTGGTGCAGCGATAACTTCACCAGCCCGTGAGGAAGTCTGGAGAACAATAGAGACACCGTCATAGTCGGTATCGTAGCTGCAAAAGAATTATGACAACAAGTACGAGAGACTGAGCAGATCAACGAACATATCTAAGTTATTCTAGCAAGGTCAGAGTATATTTGTAAATAGTTTTAAGGCCCTAAATCCGTTGTGTTTTGTTAAATAACATCCATTAGATGTAAGTGCACAGCGCCGTTGTTTACATCACTAGGGACGCGCGGAAACTGATTTTTGCGTACTACATTACTAGGTAGAAAGGTGGGGGCGCATCGCGTTTTTAAAAAAACACTGCGAAATAATAGCTACGCTTTATGTAAATATTTTGAGTTTCAACTGTAGCGGTGGAGAACAAATTAATAAATATAAAATTGTGTGTTCAGTCAGCAGTTTTATTCTGCCGATCTGTGAGAGAAAGGAGGCTGTACATGTTAAATAAACAAATGAGTTAAGAGTTAGCAAGGTAAATTGATTAGGGGTGATTTTACTACAAACTAAGGTTCAAAGTTTCAGTGTGACCCAACGTGAATTTCCTTTTTAAACAAATTTTGTTTGCACCCTTTATTAACCCATCATTGCAAATTTTAATATTAATAACTTATCACGCTTAGTTCATAGCAATATATAAAGTTGAGTTAATGTTTTTGATAAGATGTTCACAATGCATTCTCCAACTTAAGCACTTATCAATATTGAGACTCAAAAATTTGACACTTTTATAAGTTGCAATTGTTTTACCTTGTATATGAAGGTTAAAGTCATTGCAATTACTTTGTCTGTGACAAAATCTAACTGCACAGGTTTTGTCTGGATTAAGCAGAATTAAACGGGAGCTGAACCATTGGCATACATTTTCTAAGACACAATTACATTGTTGTTCCAAAACATTGTCAGACTTATTAGATATAACTAAAGAAGTATTACTTGCATAAGTGTAGGATGTGCAGATGTAGTAACCTTGTCAATTTCATTAATATAAAGTATAAAAAAAGAGGACCTAAAACGGATCCTTGAGGAACACCTACTTTTATTTCTTTATAATCCAAGTTACTGTTTTTTTTGTACTATTTAAATTATGTTTAATGGCAAAGTACTGTTTACGCCCCCATATAAATAAACTCAGCCAGTTAGCAGCTACATCCACAATACCATATTTAATCAATTCGTTCAGTAAAATGTCAAAGTCAACGCATTCAAAAGCCCTGCTTAGGTTACAAAATACTCCAACGGGGTTTTCACCTTTATCAATTAAATTAATTGACTTATCAAAAAATAAATGAATAGCTGTATTGGTTGTTCTCTATGGTGTAAAACCATGTTGAAAATTGGAAATGATGTTATGATTATTAAGAATAGACAATAACCTGCTCAGATAACAAAATTTGTAGACTTTAGAAAACATCGACGTAAGAGTAATAGGTCTATAGTTTTGTACGTCCTGAGGGTCATCTCTCTTATGCACTGGTACAATTTTACCAAGTTTTAATTTTTTCGGTAAAAGTCCCGTACAAAATGATAAATTAACCAAGAAAGGGTATTGTGGAGCAACAATATGTAGTATCTGTTTTAGAAGAAATGGGAGTGTTTCATCTACGCCCACTGTTTTTTATTTTTAATTAATACCAGATTAAATTGTAGAATTCATCAACAATAAAAGGACAAATTTTAAACATTATTGGTACTGTTGATACATCAGTTAATTTGGGACCACTAAAATTTGTGTCGTAGGATACAATCTTTATAATTTTATTGGCTTACGTTAGAAAAAAAATTATTGAAAGCGTTAGCTATAGTTTGCGGATCGTCAATAGCTTTACGTTTCACTTTTATGCTATGATTATTTATCTTTTTGGATCCAGTCAAGTCAGACACAACATCCTAAGCAGCTTTATTGGGATTGCAAGACCTTGTAATATTTTTTCGATAATAAAATCGTTTTGTATTATTTACCAAAATTGTATAATGTTTGTTAGCCTGCTTATACCAAGGCAATAGTGCTGTATGTACACCCATGAAATTTAAAACTTGGACACCACAATTTCTGTAAACAAAAGTTTGCACATTGTGAAGCGGGCTTAAGGGTATCATTTACAATTCTAACAGCAGGTAGTCTCAGCAGGGGTTATCTTATAGAAGGACTGTAGAATGAATCATTACACTAAGCACGTTTTAGAAAATAGGTAATTTACGTTGCTTACTTAATTTTTTCTTTAAAGAATATATTTGAAGGTATCGCTAATTAAACACCATAGCTCGATTAATTATCGAATCAAAATTTTGTTTAGGAAATGTTTACAAAATAAAATTAGAAATAATTTTGATTTAAAAACGTCTACAAGCAATAACTTTTAAATTAAATCAAAAAACTAAACATGGTTATTTGGGTTGACTGATTATTACTTATTTTTAAATAAATCTAACCTACTAATTATTGTAAGTTATTAAAAAAATCATTAAACTCTCTATTCATAATATTTAGTCCTTACAAAATGTATATTTTATGACGTTTCATTTTTTTCTGTAGTTAATATAAAAAGTGAAAATAAAAACTAAGGCAATTCTTATTGTCAACGTATATATTTAGTTTTTGACAAGAATTTATTACATAATTATAATTAAGATACCAAGTTATAGTTTAAAATTAAATGAAAACGTTTTTTTTTAAATAAAGGTATTACTATATAAATAAATATAAGAAATCAATAATGGGTGTGACCTCCATTATTATTGATACATTCTTGGAGGCGTCTGCTCATTGACGCTATCAAGGTATCAATATAATTAATATTAATCGTTTCCCATGCGGTATCAATGGCTGCAATTAGTGCATTACGGTTTACTGGTATAAAATTTGGCCCTTGTTGTCTTCGGATAACAGCAAGTATTCGAGCCCAAACATTTTCGATAATGTTAAAATCTGGGCTTTTTGCTGGCCAGGGTAACAGCTCCAAGTTATTTGCTTGTATCCAGTTGCGCACAACCTGCGAAGTATAGGGTCATCATATCCCGATAGTTAATTATCGAATGTTCCAAGAAAATATGTGTAAATAGTAAATGGAATCTACTAACGTAACGTTAAGTCGTTAATTATAGTTACATAACTCTCCTTTCATAAGATATAGTTCATATTAATATGCTTATTGTAAAGCTTCGTACACACCTGAACAACAAACCGAGGAACAAACAGAACAACGAACCGAACGGCAATCGGAACATTAATTTGGACGGTGCTACGTACGAATTTTAGAACAGATTCGCAAGTCCTGATTGTTCCACGAACGGTTTGCGGCGTTCCCGCAACTTGTCGGTTTTTTCTCCGACATCAAAGAAAATGCGCGCGAATGCGTTTGCAGGTTTGGACGAATCTAAACAAAACGGCGAACAAACTTATGCGGGAGAATTAAATTATTTATTTTTGTCCTCCCTTTTGTGGGTTTGTTGTGTTTTAGGTAATATTATGGAGTTGACAGAAGAAAAATGTTTTAAATTAATCAGTGTTTAAGAATGCAAGAAAAAATGATGTCCCTATTAGCATCATTTGGGCGGGAAATTTCCAAAATAAAAAAAAAGCGAAGTAAATTATAATTTTTACTCTTCTTTGTGCGTAAAAATTTGGTTGGCACTATCTTCTTGTTTTCCGCAATTTTCTCTTCTCAATAATAAATATATATGAACTGAAAACTACTGAAAATAATTATGGGAACAGCACAAACGTTCCGTTTGTTGTTCGGATTGTGGAAATCATAAAAGATCGTTTGTCGTTCTGTTTGACTTTCGGTTCGTTGTTATGTTTGTTGCTCGGTTTGTTGTTCAGGTGTGTACGAAGCTTTACAACTTAAGCAACAATTTTTGGCGAATAAAGATTAGTTTGTGATGTAATATTAGAAACACAAATTTATATCATATCAAATTTATGACAACTTAAAACCAAGAACGTGTATGTTATTGCTAAGAAATTATTAAGGAAAAAGCGCAATTGCAGTGTAAATATTTATAATTAGATATTTTCGAAAGTTTATAAGTCCTCTATTGTAATCTTAATACTTAAAAGAAAATCCTGTCCATTAGCATTATAAGGAAATGGCTTTTACTTTATGAATAAGTTTCAATAACAATAGAATATCCTTGCTTGTTTAATTTACTTCCTTTGAGTCATATTGCTCTAAGGGTTGTTACATTGGTCATTAGAAGTATGTAATAAATAAACAATTACCTACTGTTTGAGAAGGGTAGTGTGAACCAATAAATAAAGTAAGAAATGTAAATTCCATTTTAGTTTAAAATTTCAAGTGTTGTGAAAATGCCACCTCATCTCGGTGCTGATTTGAAAGCGCGGATTGTTTCGGAATTAGCGGCGGGCCGTAGCGTGCGTGAAATTTCACGTATGTTAGATATACCAAAAGCACCGTAGGGCATTACCGAGTAAAATGGAATCTTGAACACACTTTGGAAAGAGCCATCGGAAGTGGTAGACCTAAAGTATCTACACGTGCTCAAGATCTCGAGTTGTTTCATTACGTAACAGAACAACCATTTGCTACATACTCCAGGGCTATAGCAGATACACATTTTCCCGGATGCCGTATAACTGCACAAAAAAGATTAAAGGAGATGGGAATAAAAAAGTATAATGCTGCTGCGAAAGAAGTTCTCAGTGACGAAAATATGAGACGTCGTCTGGAATTTGCAAGGCGATATGTGAACGAACCTTTGAAATTTTGGAATCGAGTGATTTTTAGCGACGAAAAAACGTTCAATAGCCGCAACGATGGACCACTAAAAGTTTTTAGAATGGAAGGAACTCGTTACGAAAATAATCACATATGTCTTAAAAACGAAGTGGTTATTTTTCTGTGAATGTGTGGGGTTGGGTTAGCGCGCGGGGTCCAGGAGTTTGTTGGGCTATCGATGGACGTCTTGATTCTGCTGCGTATTTAGATATTTTGGAAACTATTATGAAACCTTCAGTCGAAGTGTTTTATCCAGACGAAGATTATATTTTCCAACAAGTAAGTATTCTTATTTCACTATACTTTCTCCAAAAAATAGTTCGGGATCTGTTGAATTAACATTTTCATAATGTATTTTTGTTGTTAAAGGACAACGCCCCTATTCATACTTCGCGGGTTGTGCGCAATTGGATACGAGAAAATAACTTGGAGCTGTTACCCTGGCCAGCAAAAAGCCCAGATTTTAACATTATCGAAAATGTTTGGGCTCGAATACTTGCTGTTATCCGAAGACAACAAGGGCCAAATTTTATACCAGTAAACCGTAATGCACTAATTGCAGCCATTGATACCGCATGGGAAACGATTAATATTAATTATATTGATACCTTGATAGCGTCAATGAGCAGACGCCTCCAAGAATGTATCAATAATAATGGAGGTCACACCCATTATTGATTTCTTATATTTATTTATATAGTAATACCTTTATTTAAAAAAAAGTTTTCATTTAATTTTAAACTATAACTTGGTATCTTAATTATAATTATGTAATAAATTCTTGTCAAAAACTAAATATATACGTTGACAATAAGAATTGCCTTAGTTTTTATTTTCACTTTTTATATTAACTACAGAAAAAATGAAACGTCATAAAATATACATTTTGTAAGGACTAAATATTATGAATAGAGAGTTTAATGATTTTTTTAATAACTTACAATAATTAGTAGGTTAGATTTATTTAAAAATAAGTAATAATCAGTCAACCCAAATAACCATGTTTAGTTTTTGATTTAATTTAAAAGTTATTGCTTGTAGACGTTTTTAAATCAAAATTATTTCTAATTTTATTTTGTAAACATTTCCTAAACAAAATTTTGATTCGATAATTAATCGAGCTATGGTGTTTAATTAGCGATACCTTCAAATATATTCTTTAAAGAAAAAATTAAGTAAGCAACGTAAATTACCTATTTTCTAAAACGTGCTTAGTGTAATGATTCATTCTACAGTCCTTCTATAAGATAACCCCTGCTGAGACTACCTGCTGTTAGAATTGTAAATGATACCCTTAAGCCCGCTTCACAATGTGCAAACTTTTGTTTACAGAAATTGTGGTGTCCAAGTTTTAAATTTCATGAGTGTACCTTCAATTAAGAATAGATATGAAGTGAAAGAGAACGAAGAGCCTGCAGTGCTAAAACAAAAACCTAGGAAGTCAAAGTCTTGTGATGTTAATAATTTTTTGAAAGATGTTAAACGAACAATTTACAATATGCATACTAACTTGGATATTTAGTTGAGGTTCACCAAAAAGGAGTTGGCACGATGCTTCTAAACAAAGCATAAAAAACCACTTGGAGAAGGCAAAAAGTTTGTCCCCGATTTTATACTTACAAGTAATAAATTAAAATCTGTTTTTAGGTTTATTGTTGTACATGCAGGAAACAGCAAAGGCTTTATTTCTAATGTAAATTTAACAAAACTTAGTTTAATTATATTAGACAACGCCAATTACCATTCAACACTAAAAGAAGAATACCCAATGCTTCATCGACGAAACAAGATTGGTGTACATTTTATTAAAGCATAATGTGATGCATGATTAGAAAATGTTAAAACGAAATCTTTTACAATTAGTTAACAAAAATCTAAACCCGAAAATTTATGAAAAAGATGAGCTTGCACTCACGAACATGTATAAGACGTGTGGAAACAATCGCTCCAAAGAATAGATTGTACATATTAGATGAAATGCATTTAACATGCTGAAAAGAAATAAAGAAGTCGTGGGATATTGAGCAGCGGTTTGAACTTGTGGAATTATATCGGATGCTTTTTTTAATTTTTTATGTAGTTAATTCATTTTGCGTTACAACCCAGTAACGACTCAAAGTGGCTGAATGTACATTCGATAAAGCGGTATTTAAATCAAACAATTGTTAAAATTTAGTTAAATAGGTACTTCAAAACTAAACGTTGAATTTAACACTAAAGTAAAATTATTTTAAGAGGTTTTATACGTGGACATCTGGGTCATATACATTAATGTATCATATTATAGTTTTGCAACTGTACAAATATTTAAATAAATTATAATTATTGTAAGTTTCCACAACCTTTATTCAATGACAAATAAAATATAACAGAAAACCAGAAAATTTCTGGTCAAAAGCAACACATTTATGATTATTTTAATTAGTTTGAAACAGCTGATCTAACTGGATTGACAGATTGCACAAAAATTGACAGTAGGAATTATTTATTAGTTACGACATACGAGCGCCTGGATTGATGCATACGATTTGTAACGATGAGTCATACCTAAAACCCGGTGAATCCAACTGTAGCTCTACGGCAGCTGATTCGTGAGAAGAACGTTGAGAGAAAACCAGGAAAATTGAAGTCAGTGATGAATATTTGCACACCAACAGTTAACTCTATGCCCCAATTCCTGGATGAGATGGAGGCGTGTTGGTCAGCTATTTACTCACACCTGGTGAGGGTGAAGGTGATGATACCACCAGCGTCCACGGTGGGTTATCTTTTATGTTTGTAGCAAGCCCTAAGCATCCGACTAAGACCCGTAATCGATCGGCGGGTTCAATAGTGAAAGAATTTTCCCTTTTCTTGTCGGGAAAGTAATTTTCTAACGCATCTAAAATTGATGGTAACGGATTCTTACTTTTTAGTCAAACCACGCAGATCGAGAAACGGTTACAACAGAGAAATGTCAAAATTTCGAAAACCTCAGAATGCATTTTGTTATTGTAATCACGAATTTGGTTTTGGTCGCATTCCACCACGACACAATAAAGTACCGTCTCAACTCGGAATTGTGAATTTTGTCACCCAACTAAAATAATACTGTAACACCATATTCTCCTTTTCACCTTTCTTTCCTCCTTTTTCTCTAAGCAGTGTCCTCCACTCTCTTTTATCTTTTATTAGTTTTTCGCATTCTTTTGTTAAATGTTTTATATTT
Organism: Abscondita cerata; assembly: GCA_030710515.1. Lineage (NCBI taxonomy): Eukaryota > Metazoa > Arthropoda > Insecta > Coleoptera > Lampyridae > Abscondita > Abscondita cerata. The sequence continues at coordinate 500,618 of JALBCR010004154.1, forward strand.
TTCCACGATTTCCCGCACATTCTGTACTATTTTTATTCCTTCCTTCTCCAATATTTGTTCTTGTTTATCTTAACTTCCCATTCTGAACCCTTCTATCGTGCTCTTTTCTTTTATACTTTTCGGTAGCTTAAAACCCCTGCTACTATTCAACCTTTAGTATTAACTTTCGTTCTCTAGTTTTTTGTACACATTGTAGTCAACAGTGTTTTCTTTAACGTCTTTACCTAAAGTATACAGTTTCAATTTTCGACTAAGAAACAAGTTATTTGTCTTTGTTTGCAAATAGGCTACCACTAGCAGTCTAACCAGATTTTGAATACATTGACATTTTTATTTTGTAGATTATCGACATATGAATTATATAAAATATATGCAATGAGAATGCTTATGTCAAAAAGTCTATAAAAAATCGCCATTGGTCAACACCTGAATCTACGACTACATGAAAATTTAGACCGTTTTTTGTCGATCGCGTCCACTCTACCTTTTGTAAGATTCTGGTCAATAATTACATTTTGTTTGCCAAATTCTGGATCTATACTCGTTTTCTTTTATTTTCTCTTTTATTATTAGTTTACACTTCCTGCCCTTCGCTAACATTTGCAGCGGTGGTATACCTGCTATTACCATAAGATCCTCGATATTAACTGTTCTATACACACAGCATACTCTGATGGCTAGTATTCTTTGTGCTTTGTTTAAAAGCTGTCGGCTACTCCCCATTTAGTGGCTTTTTCCTATATTTCGGCCGCGTATAGGATAATGGAGTTAACCGCGTGGGCAATCACTTTTTTTATGCTTTAGCTTCCCTTGGTTTAGTAGAATTCTTCTTAGTATATATGCTTTTCTAATTGCCCGCCCAGTGACTTCCCTTATGTGTTCCAGGAAGCTCAAGTTTTTGTCTATTATTACCCCTAGAATCTTAATGCTTTTTGGGTTGTAATTTCTTGCCCTAATATTTCTATCTTCATTTCCTCGAATCTCCTTCTTCCGGTCATGAGACCCACTGTGGTTTTTTCCGGCACCATTTTTAGTTCCTTGTCCTTCATCCATGAGGCAATCTTGTCCTTTGCCTTTCTAACTTTGTAGATTAGGTCTTCCATTTTTTTGTGTATGGCCACTATTGTGAAGTCGTCTGCAAAGCCTACCAATGAGACTCCTTCAAGCATTGTTAGGGTGAGGATATCGTTGTACATTACATTTTACAGGATCGGGCTTAGCACCAAACCCTGTGGATCTCCTGCGTTAACTATTCTCGCGCTAGTTACCTCTTCTCAGTCGCTGTATATTATTTTTCTATCTACTAGATAGCTTCTCACAATCCTGCGGAAATATTCTGAAACCTGCATCTTTTCTAGGGCTAGCATGATAGCAGGTCTTGAAGGCGTGTTGAACGCGTTTTGTACGTCAAGTGCCACTATCATACATATCCGCCTTGTCCTACATGTGCTTGTATTGGCCTCTTTTACCTTTCTTACCACGTCGCTGATTGCTTTTATCGTCGATTTCTCTTCTCTAAACCCGTGTTGGTTATGTGCCAGTTTAAATTCAATTGTTTGTTTCAGCCTTTCGGCTATGACTCTTTCAAACAATTTACCCGCAGCGTCTATTAGACATATCGGTCTATAGTTTCCTGTCTTTTCTTTGAAAATTAGGGCCAAAAGGGCTCTTTTCCAGCGTAAGGGGAATTCGCTATTTTCCACATATTTATTGAACAACACTTCAGTTGGAACACCATCTAGTCCAGGTGCTTTACCCGTCGCTATCTTATTTGCGGCAACACTAACTTTTTCCTTGGTAATCTTCTGGAACTTCGGCTTAGTATTGATTTCCTTTTCCTCTAGTGAGTTCCGGTATGGAAACAGTTTGTCCACTATATTTTCTAAATTATTTCTATTAAGTCCAATTGTAGGCGCTCTTTTCTTGATTTTTTTTGACTACTATCTTGTACTCTTTTCTCCAGATGTCATTGTCTAAGTCGTCGCACAGTTTCTTCCAGCACTCTTTTTTGCTGTTTTTTTCCTCATATGCTTCCCCTTTCTTTCTCAGTTGATGTTGGTACATTCTTTGTGATTTTATACAGGCGATCTTCTGTAATGCGATTTCTTTATTCCACCAATACTCGTTTTTTGGTTGCTTTGTCTTGCTGATATTGTTGTTTTGCAGAGGTTGTTTAGGAATTCGTTCATTTTATTAGCACTTTTTGAGTCATCCCTGGTTGTTATCACTAGTTCTTCTAGCTTACCATAGTTCAATTTGTTTGTATTCCTCTTCTTTTTTTTATATGTTTAGCCATGGTTGTGTTTTTCTTGTTTTTTTTTTCTAAAGCCATTCTACGTATCTATAGTCGCTGAGCGTCTCTTGTTCCAGAACTTGCCAATTAGCTAGCCCATCTTTAGTAGAGCGCGAGCCCATTGTCAGATATGATTTTTGATTTCCCCTCTCGAATGTAGGACGGCCAATCGGACTGTGGTGCCAGACTATTACGGTTGGCGGTGGAATCTTGTGTGTTTTACGCGAAAGGATTTCTTGCTAAACCCTTACTCGGGTTGCGGATTCGGGTGGCTTCTAGGCCTGGTGCTAGTGTCTCACTGAAACAGGTAAGTGTTTAGTATTTATCGGTGGCGGTCGTTCACACCCGCTTTAAGGTTAGTGGTTAGCACAGCTGTCTACGGCGCTTGCTTGTTTTAGCATACACCAAGGCGTTTGTTATTGCGGCAAATTTGTATTATAACATTGTCGGTTTCTTACACAAGTCAAAGATTGAAATATCATCAGATCAACAAAGAAAAAATAAACCGTGTTTCATCAACTCGAGTTTACAGTGTAATTTGTTCTTGTGACAAGGTGTACATGAAAATCACCAATAAAATTGATCGGGACTAAGATTAAAGAACGTCAAGCAAACTGTTGTTTGAGACACACAGGGAGTTTCAAGTTGTTAGCAACGGTTAATGGGTATCACAACAGATTAGTTAAGAAGGCTATCGGGATACATAAACATTCAGAAATCTTCAATAGAAAGGAAGATACCTTGCGGTTCAAATAGATTAAGAATCTAATACAGAAGAACATCCAGGCGGCATTTTTCGAAGGTCTGCATTTTAACGGTGCGATATCAACTTTGAGCCCTTTAAGCCAATATAAATATAAATTGCAAAACAGAAATCATCAGTCTACATCCAGCATCGAAGATAAAAGGAACTTTAAAAAAGCTGACAGCTTTTGTTTACATTAGATAAATGCGCAGTATTAAAACCAAACAGAAAAAAATCAATCGGACCCTTTTTGCGACTTATGTAACAACTATAAGGAAGATGTAACGGCCCAGAACGGTAACATTATACGTTGTTACGGTTTACAAGTAGCGTATTTATCCGGAGTAATGGGAAAAAAATATACTGTCGTTAACTGTACCCCTGTACCATTTTTTCTGCGATCAGTAAACAATGTAAAGAGGGTGTGGCATCCCAATAATTAAATAAATAGTAACGCGGTGGAAAAAGTTATCAAGAAAATGATAATTTATTAAGTCAATATTTTATATGTTAATAACCTATATAACTAAATAACGACTAAAACGTAACTTCAATGTAATGTGTTTACAAAGCACCTTACAAACAGGAATCGGAACAGTTTTTATAAGCGCGACGAAGGTTAAAGTCTGCTGAATGCAAATTTTAGTTTACATATTTTATTGGTACATCAATGTAGTATCTATTTGCAAATATAGTTTAAAATTGGCGTTACAATTATTACCCAGACTGATTTATCTTTGCGGTGGTCTAACAAATCGTCGGTTGATTTGGATAGGTTTTTACATCATACGCTCACCAGATATGAGATAAACTACTCGATCAACAAAATTTCACCACGACGACATCCTAATCAAACAAGAAGAAAATTCTCACTTTAAAAAACCATCCAATTCCATTTCTATATTATGAAAATTTCTATTTTTGCCGATTTCGATGTCTTTTTGTTATTTGTTGTTACCCGAAAATCACGCATTTTTTAAAAAGATCAAAGTGCTTTTAGTATATAAATACAACACCTAGATTGAGTTCAATATAATCATTTTAGGGATAACGCGAAACGTTTCTTGTATTTATATTGGGCAATTAGATTTATACAGAATGCCGAAAACTTTATAAATTGTCAATTTGTTAACATTTAATTTTTTTTAATTACACTTATTCTATACACTATACGATTCATCTTCAATATCACCACTAATTCACATCATTTAACTTACTTGAATTCTCCAATTTTAAGCTAAAAAGGAGTGTCTCCCGCAAAACTTTTTATTAATTAGACTTCATTCTAAAAACCACTTACTGCGCTGACGTTCAAATACTTTGGGAATTAAAATTAAATGCACAT
>JALBCR010004154.1:512500-524802 GCA_030710515.1 Abscondita cerata
ATAAGCTTTCGGAAGTCATTTTGACTAAAGCCGTACGTGGGAGATAATTGTGTAAAAGATTTAACTGCGCAAGAATTGTTGATCGTCTTCCTCGTTGCTTGTTATTATTTTATTTCCTGGCACCTAGGCAAACTTTATTCTTCTCCGCCAGCTAATTTAAAGATTAATAGCATTTGTGAAACATTTTTGGTTTTATATTATATTACCTTACAGAGCTTATAATGCTGCTTAACTGACTGTCCGACATGATGATTATCCTCTGTCTGCATCTGCTCTTGTAATCAAGTAGTCTGCAGCAATCGAAAGGTAATTCAATGCCAAAGTATTGTACACCAAAATGCTATAATTCCAAAAATGCCACTAAAATTACTGTCAATGCCAATCAATTCTACAGCAATGTTATACAATTCCTTTTAATAACAATAAAAATGCCAAATAATTTCAAAAATAGCCAAAAATTTAAGGTCGTATTATCATTGTATGAGGTAGAATGTAAATCTAAGTTATTTAAAGCTTCTTTATCACATGAAATTCTAAGCGCTACAGCATCTTGGATCACATCTGTTTGTGCTTTTTCAATAATGTCGTTTATTTTTAATGAAAAATCGTCCGGTATAAATGTTTTTCCCTTTTTTGACTTTTCGTGGAAATATAAATTTATGTTTCAAATCATTACAAATCTGATTGATTGATTGTATTTAGATAAAAATTCTTTAATGTTAAAATTGATCACTCTCAAGTATTATTTAATCGTATGGTACACTCCAAATATTGTATTGTGATGTAAGTGTTATGTATGGCGCCCCAGAAGATCAGTATAAACTTGTACAGTGTGGTGACGAAACCGTATGCAATTGTGGATTGGTTCGTCTTGGCAAAACATTTGCTTCAAGGTTTAGGAAAACTACCAAAACCTAAACATGCCAAACCCCACCCACCTTAGCATTCATATGCAACCACATCAACCAAGTGCGCAAACATTATAGAAGGTAAATAAGAACACAAAACAAAACAGCACAGTCATTGCATGACGACACATAATAGACTGGTTTAAGCGCCAGTCATGACAATAAAAAATAAGTATTGAATACCAGATGTTGTACACGCAGGTCTAAGCTTTCCTTCTTTATTTATGAAATATGCAATAAGAAAGTTCATAATAAAGTAAATTTGGGTACCTTTACTTTCTGACATTTTCTCTAACAACTCAATCACTTTTAGTCACACATTTTTTTTGCAGATTCAAAATTCATTTTGTCTTTAGAAAAAAGGTTCGGTTTGGTCAAAAAATGTTTATTTTTGGGAAAACTTTTCTTTAATGTGAATAAATGGTTCATATCTACAAATTAATTACCTAACGGAAAAACCAACCTTGTTTTCATCTTTGCTAACATGTGAACCTGATGTTGAACAAAACCACCTCATTTGTTGTCATATCCATGTGATACTATTTCTTTTATTTTTAAAAAATGTTAAATGTGATTCTATTTTTACTGCATTTACAAAGATGTATTGATATCTAGTTAGCCTAGACCAGTTCCTTGCATAAGCAAAATATTGCGTTACCATAGCAACGAACAATAACTTATTAAAAGTGTCAGTGTATAGTTTGACGTCAAAAAAGTAAACCAAAGTCACGCAATAAATTAAATGAAAAAAGATGTCCACCGAAATTGTGAAAATCGAAAAATTGGAGTATCGAGCCATTATCAAGTACCTGTATTTAAAAGGGTAAGCAGATTTACGAAGATATGCTTAATACTCTTGGTGATCAATGTTCTTCGTATGCGACCGTCAACAATTGGAATGCAAGCTTCAAAAGAGGTAAATTTTCCATTGAAAATGATGACCGATCGGAAAGGCCAGTTTCTGTGTCAGTCCCCGAAAATATCGATGCAGTTCATGACATGATTTTATCAGACCGTCGAATTGGGCTAAAACGGATATCTGAAGCACTGAATATTTCATACCAACGCGTTCATCATATGGTTCACGTCAATTTGGACATGAGAAAATTGCTGCAAAATGGATCCCCAAATGTTTGAATGTTGACCAAAAGCGTACAAGGGTAGAAGCATCGCGTTCGATCTGTGCTCGATTTTAAAACGATGTAGACTTCTTAAAACGAATTGTTACTATGGATGAGACTTGGGTACATTCTACGATTTGATTACAAAGCAACAATCGATGGAATGGCGACATTCTGGTTTTCCAAGACCTAAGAAGTTTGGTATCCAAAAATCTGCTGGAAAAGTTCTTGCTTCAGTTTTTGGGATTGCCATGGAGTAATCATGATTGATTTTTTGGATAAGGGTAGAACAATAACTGGAGATTACTATTCGACATTACTGATCACTCTACGGAAAAATATTAAAGAGAAAAGACGCGGAAAGCTATCCAAAGGTGTTTTGTTTTTGCAGGACAACGCCCTGCACACAAATCTCATGTTGCCATGCAAAAATTCGTGATTTAGGGTTTGAATTACTAGAACACCCCCTTATTCACCCGATTTGGCTCCGTCCGACTATCACCTCTTTCCTCAACTGAAAACAAGTTTAAAAGTCGTACATTTTGTTACAACAAGGAGGTAATAGAAGCTGTGGAGGTCTGGTTTGCAAAGCAAGAAGAAACATTTTTTTGAAAGGTCTAGAGACGTTGCAGGTTCGTTGTAATAAATGTATCCAATTAAGAGGAAAATATGTTGAGTAATAAAATATTTTGACATTGAAGTTTTGTTTGGTTCTATAATAGACTAAGAATTTTTCAATATATCCTCGTAAGAGGCGAGTATATCTATCTGAAGAAAAGTTGAGTATGCGGATGCCATATTGAAAAACCATTTGACGCATGATATTCCAGCGTTGTTAAACATTTTTGTATGTAAATTTATTATTTGTGCTGAAAACAGATAAACAAAAGGAATGTGCATTGCGATCCAAAGGTGGTGCCATAATGATATAAGCATACTTAGTCGGCTTTCGATTCATTTATAAAATATGACTAAATGACCGAAACGGAAACTGCCGGAAAAGCTATGTTATTTAGTATCCCATTCTTTAAGAGAAGTATTTAAAAAGTAATTTACCTGTGATTCTCGTAGCATCTTCCAAAATCCACACTTGTTTTGCAAGATTTCTGTCGTCCAAAAATGTTTTCAAACTATCAAAGTTACATACCCCTTCTATATCATTAATCAATCAACCTTTATTTGTTTTCCAAAAAATTTTTAAACAAATGATTTAGTTAATTCCATTATATACATATCACTATATTCTATATCAAAAGAAAACCAAAACCTTTCTTCCCTCCTATTTACTACTCCCCTTCATTCCTTACTCTTCCACTCCCCATATTTTTCTTCTCTCTAGAACTTCTCTCATTCACTCTGCTCCCTCTCCTTGTTCTCCTAATAGCTCTTTCCTTTGTCTTAATTCTTGTTCTAGCTCCTGACATTCTTCTCTCATATGATCCAAATTTTTCCACCCTTCTTCGCACAATCTACATTTCCTTTTCCCATCTTCCCATCAATACCTGTTTTCGTTCTCTTCACTTCCCATTCTAAACCTCACTATCATTTTTTCCCCATTAAGCCTTTTTCTCCCGTCATATATTTTGGCAATTTATTTTTACTAATTCCTTGTATCTTTCATTGTACCTACTGCTTTTTATCTTCTCCCTCTTTTCCTGCATTTGCGGGTCCTTGTCTTTTATTATTATGTCCCCTTCAATTCACCTCTCACTTTTTCTATTTCGTTCCACCTCTTCCCTTCCGTACCCTACCCTATCATAGTAATCTTTCCTCTCTTCCTGTCTATATTTTATTATTATGTCTCTCACCTGCTTTCTTTTTCTATCCGTTCTTCATATTTCATCGCTCTCTTCCCCGCTTGTATTCTTATTTTTTCCAATTTTGTTTCCACCTCTACTATCTATCTCGGTGTCTCTTTATCTAGCCCCATCACCCATTTCCAATACCTTCCTGCACCCTTTCCAGTATCTCCCACTCTTTTCATCCCCACACTTTTACTTCATACATCATTACACTTTTCACACGTTTCTTAAAAAGCCACCTCCTTAGTATCATATGCCCCTTCTTCGCTAAATCTTTTACTTGCCCTTCGCCTCTATTGTCATACCTTACTTTGTAGCCCAAATACTTTAACTCGTCTACACTTTTGATTTCCTTATCTTCCCACTACCATTCTTCTCTTTTTCTTCTTCCTCGTCTTTTCTGGAAAACCATTAGTTTTGTTTTTTTCTATTTAAATTTAACATTTTTTTTCTAAATATAAACGTAACACATTCATCATTCCCTTTATTTCTTTTTCATCTTCTGCTATTATCACCACATTATCCGCGTATGCCAACACCCATATTTTTTTCCGTCCAACACTATTCCACCTCTTTCACCCCTCTTCAACTCCTCCTCTAAATCCTCAATATACAGAGCAAACAAACTCGGACTCAAGGGACATCCTTGTGTTAAACCCGTCTTAGTCCAAATTGTATCTTCCAACTCTCCTTTCACCCGTACCCTGCACCACGTATCCACATATAGCATCCACTAAGTCCCCACTTATCTTAATTTTTATCATAGTTTCCTACATTATTCTCTGTCCACATTATCAAAAGCTGAACTTATGTCCAAAAACATTCCATACACTTTCCCCCTTACTCTGAAATTTATTATTAACTATTTGCTTCAAAATATGTATGTTATCCACCGCGGGTTTTAGAAGAGGAGGCTTTTCTAAACCCGCCTGTCAGTCCGATAACACTCTCTTCTCCTCCATCTCCTTTTCCAATTTACCTCTTATCATCTCCCTATATAATTTGTATCCTACACTCACACCTCTATAAATTTTCATCTCCTTCCTTTCTCCTCCCTTATAAATTGGATAAATAATTGCTTCTTTTCGTTTCACCGGAAAACCCTCTCCCTTCCATATCCTGTTCATTAACCCTTGTATTCTTTCTCTTAACTTTTTTTCTATGTATTTCTACTGCTCACCTTGCGTTCTATCCGTCCATTTCGTTTTTCTTATTTTTATTTTTTATTGCTCTATTCATTTCTTCTTTTTTATCTCTCCTTCTCTTCTTTTACTCTCTCTCCTACTCTCTTTGTCCTTTTCACCTCCTTTCTCTCCTTGTAAAAAGCTCATACAATACTCATCCCATTTCCCTTCATCCATTTCTATTCTTTTATTAAATTTCTGTTTGTTAATTAATTTCCATGTTTGTTCCTCATTTTTTATTTTTTAGTTCTATCTTATATTCCTCCTTCCTGTTCTTGCATTTTTTCTTGTATTCCTCTTTCCGAGAGTTTAACTCTTCTATGCTTATCTTATCTTTCTTCCACCTCTTTTTTGCATTTCCCTCTTGAATCTTTCACATTCCCTATTCCACTATTCATTCCTAACTCTTCTTGTATTTTTGTTGATTATGTATTTTTTCTTTTCCGTTGCCCGCTCCATTTTAATCATTAAATGTTGCATCACCTTTTTGTGAAGAATCTTGGAAAGAATTAATAGGTGGTGAAAGCGAAGTTGAAAGGAGTTCTGTTTTTTCAATCGTATTTATACCTTAATTTCAACAGCTACTTCAAATGAAGATTTTTCTAAATCTGGTCGATTAAGTATAAAAATTTCTTGTATATTCACACGATGTTTATTTTTCTGGGCATGGCTAGAAGGCCGATGCTGCATTTCCGTGGTAAAACTAGTAATTTTTTATTGGTTATGATTTTTATTAAGCTGAATATCTTTTTCTTTTCCAATATGTTTTGTTAAAAAGTAAGTCTGAAAATTAGCAAGTATCCAAGTTTTTGTTCCAGATTCTTTTCTTGAAAAATTCATTAGAATATAAATACGCCCGCAAAAACAAGTTACAATATACTTTAATTCTTCTGTTAAAGTGACAGTCGTTAAAACTGTTACGTTGCAAACATTTATAGAGGAGCACTGTACTTGGCGCGCATGTTGCTAATTTTCTATTAGTGCAAGCTCGACTAAATTTTCGAGACGGGCAGCGGACATTTTTTTTTCTCGTTTGATACACGTAGGTGTTTTAGCATTTTTTCTAAAGTAAAATACCACGTTTACAAAGGGTGGGTGTGTTGCATCCTACCAGCGAGCTATTTTTCACCGCACACCACCCCTAAGAGGAATCCTTGGGACTATTTACCTTCCCCGAACTGTCGATACCGTTACTAGCAAAATACTTTCATTCTCAGAACTACACTCGACGTTTACAGCTAAGTTTTAGTATTGAAACTACTTCCTCATAAATAATAATAAGTATGAAGCTCGAGTACAGATGACATAAAAATGGCTTAATAGTTAATATTTAAGTAACTTATATTTGGTGTACTGGAAGTTTGTTTAAATCAGCTTAATAAAAACTGGCGCCCTTAATTTAGAGCGGTTGTCGCAGACACAAAAGGCCTTTTGTGTTTGCGGGAGGTACTTACCTTCTGTATTGTTGTTTAGATTTAGTGTAACTCGCCGTGTGTAAATGATATGTGCACGGAGAACCTTAATAGCAGCCACTTTTAAATTTGAATGACAATTCTTAACTCAACCGTTTAACTAAAGCTTACCTGAAATTTAATTTATTTATTTATTGTAAGCGAGGCTGCTGCTAACGCACGTAACTATATGCGACGGTCTCTCTATTTCTGTCATATTCTTATAATATTTTAAGATTTGTTTGTTATAGTGTATTGTTTGTCTCTCTCTCTCTCTCTCTCTCTCTTTCTCTGGTTTGGCATATTAGATTTTAAGTAAAACCTGTTGAAATCTTGTTGGTCGGTTTCATTTCTTTTTTTTTTGCAGGAGGTGGCGCCTTGTTAGACCAGCAGTCAAATATTTTATAGTTATTCAGAAATCCACGCAACTCCCCGACAAAACCAGACTCTGCTGCTTTAACTACTATAAATATTTGTATCCTCCCCTAATGTAGTGCGCTACGTCGAGCCAAATTCCCTTTATTTCTCTTTCTAGGTTGTACCGCTGGCGCCGTCACTTCTTTTTGTTATTTTTTAAACTACATCCGTTACCAACTGCATCTAAATACTTTCATCAATGTTGAAATTAAGATGTTCTGCTTTGAGAGCCCGAAACACTACATCTTGGTGTAGGGATGTAATAGGCTTAAAGCACTCTATAGCTAAAATTATCAATCTAGGATATGCCTTTACTTGATTAGGAAACTGTTCTTGAGTTTTACTCTGTTTTCTATAGTTTCTGTGTTCTTCACCATTTTACATCTGTTGTATATACTGGAAAAGCTTTGTATGCAAAGATTTCACACTTTTCTGAAAGGTTTTCGTTATGGTGCTCTTTTCTCGTTTAAAAGCACATATGTTTTCCAGAGTGCGTTTTGTGCCTACATAAAAGCATAACTTAAGAAGTGACAAACAATTAGCTACATTAAAATTATAGTTAATACAAATTTATGTATTAATAATGACCAACTAAAGCGTACTTTTAAAATTGCAAACTCCTACTTATTAATGTATCTTCATACAAGTGAAAAAAATGGGAAAAATGCTCAACAAGAAGTAACGAATTAAGAAGAATAGAAGAGGTAATAAAATAAGCATAAAAAGAAAAGCGGAAGGTATGATGGAGCACAGGAGAACAATGGAATATGTAAGAAACATGATGAGAGAAGAGAGAACAAGAAATTATAAAGGAGCGAGTACAACAATTGCAAAATAGTAAATGTTAAGAAGATAAATTTAGAAAAAATTAGAGGAAATAGGTATCTGATTTGATAATGTAGGTAGAAAAAGATTTAAACAAAAAGTTTTAGTTTTTACAACGGAAATGGTTTATGAAGATACAAAATGCAGTGCAAATTAGAAGAAAGATTAATGGAGATTGTTAAGATTGAGGAAGAGCTGGTATAAACAGATGACATTAGTAAGAAAAAAAAAAGATATAATATGGGTAATTGAAGTACTGAAAGAAGGTAAATGAAACAAAGATATATAATCTAAAAGATTAGAATGGTTTCGAAGAAAAGATAAATGAATAGAGAAACTCAGGATTAAGCTAAGATCTGGTAACAATAATAGGAGAAAATTAAAATCGCCCAATAATTTTGATGTTTAATTGCCACTTTTAGAACAAGATCGATGAAATTTAACTATAAACTAAACTTAACGGGAATATAAGCTTTTTTTGGGTTTGCAACATAGCAACGGCATAACCAACCTGTCGTAAAGTGTGCAATGGAATGGTACAAGTTTACTTTATTAATGTTTAATAAAATCCAAGACTAGGCTTTATAATATTAAAGAAAATTTTCAAGGAACTAAAAAAAACTATGACACCGTCAACACGAGATGAATGAATTGCTTAAAATTATACTTACATTATATTAAAACTAGACAAAGCCAGCGTGCTACGCATGCGTTAAGTCATAAAAATAAATTAGCTTCTAAAGAGCAGACAGTCATGAACAATAATTAGCACTTACATTAACATTCATTAGTTGAGTAATCAATATGAATGCAGAGTATGTACTCCATAAGAATTCGTACAAATGAGTCGAGAGTATTCGGGTGTGCGCTCGCAACGAATCGAGAGTAGGTGAAGACGCACAAACGACATAACTAATTAATATAGAAGATATAGATGTAGTACGAATAGAAATTATTTATTAAAAAATATTTAGAACCGGATTTATTGGCTCGACCGCTTTAACGTAATATAACAAAGTTTATTTAGGTGAGATTGACTGTTTGGTTCGCATAACGCTCGCAGTTACGCGTGTGTGAGTCATCAAGTTCGTGCATACGAAGAATTTTTTTGGTGAAATTGAATCCTCTACAGTTAAACCATTCGAAAATTTGCATAATTACGAATATTTTGATTTTTTATTCGTGTGTTTACGTAATATGGTTCCAGAGTTATAAAAATTACAGTATTCGTATAACAATGTAAAATTCCTTAAAAAAATTTTTTAAAAATGATAAATTTTATTAAACATTATGTGATAGGGTCGTAAAGGAACGTTTTTTTTAAATAAATTTTTTTTATCTGTTATAATTTAGAAATTATGGCCATTTTAGTTTTCGAATGAAATTTTGTCGGAAACGTTTTTGCTTATAACTTTTGAAAACACGCGAGGTCATACAAAACTGAAACGGCCAAAAATTTTATTTCTTTATCCGCGTATAATGCTTTTTCAATTTTGAAAATCCGTTCGTAAATAAGCGAGTTGTGGTCAACTTACGGCTTAATTTGTTTGAAATTTTTTGAATTTTTAACATTTTTTTAACCTTGAAGATGCCCTCGTACAAAAAAAATCTAAATTGAAAAATAAAGACACATCTTTCGTAAACTCAAAACTTTTTTCGAAACGAAAATATCTTAAGCCGTTCTAATGTGAGACGAATTTGAAAAAAGGTTGATTTTTGTATAGATTTGAAAATGAATCGAGAGTAGGTGTGCGTTCACACTAACGACATAACATATTAATATATAAGATTGTACCAGATTTGGTTGTAAGCGTTCGCGAAGAAAGGAAGTGATCTTAATTCTCTCTTAGGATAAATTTAACTATAAATAATTATAAGTAAGTAATAGAGGTTTTAGTTTAGTTTTAATGAAATAGAGTCTATCGGGAATTACGATAGGAAATAGACAACAACGTGTGTGATAGTAATAAGTAGTGATAAAGAATAACGCACATAAACAGAAAGTGATAAAGAACTGTATTTAAGTTATCGTTGTTTTTAACTTTTCTGGCATTCTAGAACGATAAACTTTGTTTAATGGTGTACGAATTAGATAAAGTAATTAGTTAAGTGTACGTTCAATAACAAATAATCAATTACGGTGAGAAATTTGAAGCAGTTTGGAAAGAAAGTGGTGAATTTTTGTGTTAGTTTTAAAGCGGAGTTTATTAAGTCTAAAAGATATCATTATATAATTTATCAAAATGTCGGAATCGGAAGGGTCGAATACAGACACAAAAAAAAAGAAGACAGAAAAAAGAACTGTATAGGTTATTTAGAAGAAGTAGAAAAATAGAAAGATCACCAGGAAAAGAGGAAGAGAAGAGAGAAGAAAAGGAAAGGTTTAGAGAAGTAACAAAAAGAAAAGAAGACGATTACGAAATGGAAATGATATGGAAAGAAATGTTAAAAGAAATAAAGGAAATGAAATTGGTGCAAGAAAAGAATAATGAGGAAATGAAAAAGATAAAAGAGGAAATAAAAGGAATGAGCGAGAAGTTCGAGGTAAAGTGCAAATACTTGAAGGAGAAGTGTGATGGGCTGGAGAAAAGAGTAGAACTCTTAGAAAAAAAAGAAGAAAAATTTGGTAGTAAAGGGATGGAAATAAAGGGGGGAAAGAATGAAATAAAACAAGAAATGGAGGAGCTGATAAAGAAGAGTCTAGGATTGAAAAAAGAAATAGAAGAAGTCGAGTTTGGAGGACGAAATAGAGATACTAAAGAACAAAAGTAGAATAAAAGGTACCAAAATATATATAAACAAAGATAGGACAAAGAGGGAAAGGGAAATACAGATGAAGATAAGAATGGGAGCAAAAAAGTGGAGGAAGAGAGTTTGAGAGTAAAAACTAGATACAGGAAAATGTGGGTGGAGGGAAAAGAAAGAAGATGGGTGGAGAACGAGGGGAGGATAAGATAATGGACACTAAAAACTAAAATTAAGAAGGGGGAGGGCAAAGAAAACAAAAGGTAGAAAAAGGGTGGGGGTAAAAAATAAAGATAAAAATCAGATCTTATTTTGGAACATTGTGGGGATAAAAAACAAAAGTGTAGATTTTTGAAGCTATATAAAGGGTTCTAAAATGGTAGGTTTAGTAGAAACTTGGATGGAGGAAAAAGAATGGAATACATGGAAAGATAAGATGCCGAAAGAATATGTATGGGAAATTCAATATGCAAAAAGAAAAGAGAGGAACGGAAGGGCGAAAGGAGGACTAATAGTGAGGGTAAGAAAGAATGGGAAATAGAAAAGAAAATAAAATAACAAAATGTAGAGGGGATGATTAAAATCAGAGTAAAGACGGGAAAAGGGAAAAGTATAATATTTTTACGATATATGGAAAGAAAATGGACACAACGAAAGCAGTTATAGAAAAGGAAATAGAAGAAAGGGATGAAAGCAATTTGATTATAGGAGGAGATTTGAATGCTAGGATAGGAGAGGATGGAGGGGTAATGGTAAATGGAGAGATAAGAAATAGGATATCAATGGGTAAGGATATAAACGGACATAGAAAAATTTTGATAGAACTATGAGAAGAGAGAGGTTGGACAATAATGAACAGAAATTTGGAAGAAGAAGGAAAAGGAGAATTTAAATGTGTAGGAGAAAGAGGCCAGTCAGTAATAGATTATGTGATTATAAACGAAAAAGTAAGGAGGACATAGAAACATTAAGAATAGGAGAGGAGATAGAATCGGACAATCAGCAGCTAGAAGTAGTCATGATGGAAGAGGGAGAGAAGCAAGTACAAGAACAAGAAAAAGTATGGAAAGGAAGGAAAGTGTGGACTAAAGAAAGTATAAAAAGATATAAAGAGGAAATGGAAGAGGAAGTAAATACTAAAAGAGAGGTGGAGAAAGAGATGGAGAGAATTACAACCATGATGGAATTGGCAACAGAGAAGATAAAGTATAGATTAAGAAAACAAGAATTAGGGAAAAGAAAAGGTTGGTGGAACGGAGAATGCGAGAAGGGGAAAAAGAATTAAGAAAAGGAAGAAGGACATGGAAAAAAGGAAAGATAGAGATAGAAGAATACAAAAGGTTAAAAGTAAATTTTAAGGGAATATGTGTAAAAATAAAGAACATAAAAAACAAACCTAGATAAAGATTAGAGAAATTAAAAATGAAGGACAGGTATGGGAATTCATTAATAAAAAGAGGAAAAAATGTGGAAGGATGAAAGCAAATATAGATGGGGAAAAATGGGAAGAACACTGTAAGAAGTTAGTAGGAGAGAGTGGAAAAAAAGCAAGAAATAAAAAGTTGGAAAAAAAGGATAAGACACAAAGAGGGTGGAATAGAAAAAGAAGAAAAGGAGAGAGCAATAAATAAAGTAAAAAAAGGAAAAGCAGAAGGGACGGAGAAAATACAAGTAGAACAATGCAAGTACATCGGAGAAGGAATGAGAGAAAAAGTAAGAGAAGTATTCGAGAGAATATGGAAAGGAGAAGGGTTTCCAGAAAAATGGAGAGAGGCAATAATATGCCCAATTTACAAGGGGGGAGATAGGAAGAAAGCGAACAACTATAGAGGAGTGAGTATAATGAATG